>JAPPVO010001427.1:0-23977 GCA_030407325.1 Camellia japonica | reverse complement strand
GGATCTTTGTTGAGTAAAAATGGGTTTAGGCTAGTTTTTTAAAGTGATAAGTTTGTACTTACCAAAAACGGAATGTATGTAGAAAAATGTTACATGTTTGATGGCATTTTCAAAATGAATGTAATAACTGGTGTACCCTCTATTATTAATAAAAATACATCTTCTTCTTACTTGCTTGAGTCTTCAAATTTATAGCATGGTAAACTTGGACATGTTAATTATGGATCTTTACGTAGATTAATTAATATAGAATGTTTACCTAAATTTGACATTGATTTAAATCTTAAAAGTGAAATTCGTGTTGAGGCAAAATTATCCAAAACTCTTTTTTATTCAATTGAAAGAAGTACGGAACCACTTGAATTAATTCATAGTGACATTTGTGATTTTAAATCAATTCAAACTAGAGGTGGGAAAAAGTATTTTTATCACTTTTATAGATGACTCTACTAGATATAGTTATGTTTATTTAATTCGAACCAATGATGAAGCTCTAGAAACTTTCATTCAATATAAGAATGAAGTTAAAAATCAACTTGGTAAGAAAATTAAGAAACTTAGAAGTGATAGAGGTGGTGAATATGAATCACCTTTTGGTGAATTTTGTAAAGAATATGGAATAATTCATCAAACCACCGCTCCTTACTCACCTCAGCAGAATAGAATTACTGAAATGAAAATAGGACTTTAAAAGAAATGATGCATGTCATGTTAATAAGTTCTAGATTACCTCAGAACTTGTGAGGGGAAGCAATATATTCTGCTAATTATATACTTAATAAAGTATCCCAAAAGAAAGTGAATCAAACACCTTATGAAATGTGCCATGGGAGAGTACCATCTTACAAATACTTAAAAGTGTGGGGGTGTTTGGCTAAAGTGGCTATTCCTAGTCCTAAAAAGACTAACATAGGTTCTAAAACCATTGATTGTATTTCATTGGTTATGCTAAGAATAGTAGTGCATATTGGTTTTTGATTCATAAGTCAGAACATTCCGAAATACATATAAATACTATTATTGAATCGCAGAACGCATCGTTCTTTGAACATATATTTCCAAACAAGGCTGGACAAGAGACTAGTACTAACAAAAGATAATTTGATGCTATTACTAGTTATGATTAAGAACAAGATCAAGAACAAGAGTAAGAGATAGATCAAAATGAGGAAGAGGAACCTAGGTGTAGTAAATGTGCTAGAACCTCAAAATCTTTTGGTCTACATTTTCTAATATTTTTGTTAAAAAATGAACCTTTAACTTTCAAAGAAGTTATGTCCTGTCCTGTCCTGAAACTCCTTTATGGAAAGAAGCTGTAAACAGCGAAATTGAATCCATTTTGCAAAATCACACTTGGGAATTAGTAGACTTACCACCAGGTTATAAACCTCTTGGGTACAAGCGAATTTTCAAAAGAAAAATGAAAGTGGATGGATCAATTGACAAATACAAGGCAAGACTTGTGATCAAAGGTTTTAGACAAAAAAAAGGTCTTGATTATTTTGACACATACTTACTGGTTACTAGAATAACATCCATTAAAATGCTAATTGCTATTGTATCGTTATACAATTTAGAAATTCATCAAATAGATGTGAAAATCGCTTTCTTAAATGGTGAGTTAGATGAAGAAATTTACATGGAACAAACAGAAGGATTTTCTGTTCTAGGAAAAGAAAAGAAAGTGTATAAATTGGTTAAATCATTATATGGTTTAAGACAAGCGCCAAAGAAAATGGCATGAGAAATTTGACAAAGCAATGATGTTAAATTGATTTAAAATTAATGAATGTGACAAATGTATTTATATTAAAAACACAGACAAAGGTTATGTAATAGTATGTCTTTATGTGAATGATATGCTCATCATGGGTAGTAATAATGACATGATTAAAAATACCAAGAAAATGTTAAATAAACATTTTGACATGAAGGACATGAGGATTGTTGATGTAATACTTAGTATGAAAATTACCAAAACATCAGAAGGTTATGCTTTGTCATAATCATATTATGTTGAGAAAATACTTGACAAATTTAGCAAAGATGATAATCATCTTGCTAGAACACTTGTGGACGTTAATTTGTTTCTTTCTAAGAATGTACAGGAAAGTATTTCTCAATTAGAGTATGCCCAAATTATTAGAAGCTTAATGTACTCGATGAACTGTACTCGCCCAGATATTACTTATGCAGTAAGTAAATAAAGTAGATATACAAGTAATCCAGGCGTAGAACACTAGAAAGCAATTATAAGGGTTCTAAGATATCTCCGATTTACTTGTAACATTGGGCTTAATTATGCTAGATATCCAGTAGTACTTGAAGGATATTGTGATGCAAATTGGATATCGGATACTAGAGACTCAAAATCCACCAGTGGGTATGTCTTTACTCTTGATGGGGCGGCTGTATCTTGGAAATCTTCTAAATAGACTTGCATTGCTAGGTTCACTATGGAATCAGAATTTATAGCTTTAGATAAAGTTAGGGAAGAAGCAGAATGGCTTCGCCACTTCCTTGAAGATATTCCAATATGACCAAAATCGGTGCCTGCTATATACATACATTGTAGTAGTCAATTAGCAATTGGTAGAGCACAAAGTCATATGTATAATGGTAAGTCACGACACATTAGTCATCGACATAACATCGTGAGACAACTACTCTCTAATGGAATTATTTCCATTAAATATGTGAAGTCTAAAGACAACATAGCAGATCCACTAACCAAAGGGTTAGCAAGAAAGTTAGTTGAGAATTCATCGAGGGGAATGTGACTTAAGCCTATTAAATAAGAGTTACCGCAACGACAACTCAACCTAGTTGACTGGAGATCCCAAGATCTAGGTTCAAAGGGACAGCTGAGTTTTGTATGACTCATAAGGATCACTGGAGAGTCAAACTCCTATCCATTTCTATGATGAAATAGTGATGTCTGCAACATTTTAGGTTAAATAATACTTTTAATGATTCTTATATCTAGGAATACCTAGTAGAGTATGGCAGGATACTCTTCATAAGAATCACCTATATGAGTGTGAACTAGGCCGATTCTATGAGATTTGTGAAGGGCTACAATTCTCTAGAGCACTCATGAAAGACCAAGTTATTCGGGGCCAAAATAAACTCAATTGTGAGAACTAATCTGTGTCTAGTAATATATTGTGTGAGTTCTATTGTCTTGGTTTACACAAATGGCTGAACAGTTCAAGACATCATGTTCACTGGTTAGCTAGTAAATCCGATAGTGTCTTACAAGGGAAGGTTCAAAGCCAAAAGCTACCTATCTTTTGCAGAATATTCCAAATTTCTATACTCTCTGTAATTAGATCATATTGTTGCATTTTCTCTCTGTCAAATTCCATTAATGTAGGGGATTGTTGGAATTATGGTTTTATAGGCTTATTTTGGGCTAATTTTGAGCCCAAAATTTGGATGAGGCCCACACGTTTTTTGGGGGTGGGTCCAAAGAGGTGATGTGTTCCTTACCGTGTGGCGAGTTACGCGGTGCAAACAATTCGTCAAAACTATTTATGAGTGAATGGAAACTTGACGTCATTTTCGGGTTCGTGGAATTGGAAAATTAAAGAATAAAATGTGGATTTCCTTGTAAGGCTTGTCCCACATTGAAACTTGAAGAGAACTTATGTGTGTATATAAGTTCTAGGTGACAACACTTGGGTTGGGCGCCAAGGGGCAAACCAAGTTTGTAGAAGGGAGGAGTTATGGACAAATTGAACCTTGGCTCAAACCACCACACAGACGTGTGCGCCGCCGCTGTCCGTCCATCTGACTGGCCGTACCGGGCACGGGTGTGGGTTGTTGGTCGGGTTGGTTTTAATATTAATTTTTTGGACAAAATTTATTTTGAATTTTTTCAAAATTCTTGCGGAAAAATTTATTTTTCTGAATCGAAATTAATTCAAACTTGAATTTAATTTCCTGTCCAAAGTTACCTCATCCAGTCCAATTTTTCCAAACAGATTAAATTGTCCAAACAGTGTTTCAAACCTATTGCACCCAGACAGATACAGTTTCTGCACAGAACCGATTAAAACTGCTCAGACAGATTCAAATCTACCAGCAATTTCGGATAGGTAAAAAACTACTGCAGTTATCTGTTCAAAAATACTGTTTGTACCTGTTCTGTTTGAAAACAGATTTGTTCGTTTGAAAGTGCACCTGTTCGGACAGATTGTTTGGTCACCATTTTACCTATAAATAGAGGATTTTCCAACAGGTTTTTCACAATAAAAACAATCCAGAAAATCTATTCCCTTCCCTTTTGTTCTATTTTTGTATTATTTATTCTTCATATTATTTTTAGGAGAAATATTTAAAAACACAGGTTTGGTTCGCCGTACAAATTATTTAGAGTGTTACTACAATTTGTGAAGATCAGTGTATCCTGGGAAATAGACGCCTTTTATCTGTAAGCACCATAGCGGGGTGAATCTGTCTTAAGGACAAAGTGTCACACACTCGACTTGATCTTTTTGTACTTTTACATTTCGGTAAAATAAATTCTGTAAGTTATTTATTTATTTTTTGATTTGTTTTAAGTTATTTAATTTACTCAAAATATTGTTCTAACACTTACTACTGACCCTATATACTTTTAAAAATAAAATATTTAATTTTTTTAAGACAAACGTGACAAAATAAAAATTATTATTATTATTATCTTTAAAAAATTAATTCTACAAAAGAAACCGTTTGAATCGAAATGAGACTCATAATAAATTTCATGAATTCTCTCAGGTTCATATTTTCAACTTAGAGAAATCTAACCATTTTCAAAAGAATTATTGAAAGAATGTTCTATGTATTTCCTTGTCAAATTGAGTTTAGATTGAAGTAGAAACATATAAATAAAATGGTTAAGAGCACTAAAAGTGGTACTCTAATAATATCACTAATGATGTGGCAGTGGGCCCCGTCCACTCAAGAAGGGAGATAATTTTCAAAAGGTAATGGAGAAACTGTAATAAACATAAATTTCAGGAGGTGTCAGTGTAATTTACCCTTTTTTTTTTTAACTGTAATTAGATTATTCATATAGAGTTCACAAAAAACCTATGAGCCTAGACTAGACAAGAGAGAAACTTACAATCCCCTCCCTAAAGTTTAAAGTAGCATTACCAATTGCCCACTCGGTTAGTATTAGTTAGAAAAAAAATTCATTGAAAAAAAATTTTGTTAGTAAAATTTTTAAATTTCTGCTTAAAAATCAACTTAAACTCATTTTTTGAATTTACGTTTTTTCCTTAAATTTACAAATTGAGACAATAATTTATAAACCAAAAAATTATCAAACAAGTTTTTATGACAATTTTTAAAATTTTTGTAAATATAAATTGAAAATTGAAAACTGAAAACGAAATGGTTACCAAACAAGCTTCAGATGGTAAAAATGTCGTAAAATTAACAAATAATTAAATAAGTTACCAACGTAAGAAATAACTTATCAAAAGATTCTTAGGCTATGTATGGTTTGATTTTTAGAAATTTTTTTTAAAAATTAAAAATTAATTTGGTTAAGAAATACAAAATAAAAAATAAATATTATTTTATATAATTTTTATCTTTCGAGTGACTAGAAATAATTTTTTACAAATTAAATTGAAATAGCCATACGTATGTATATAACCTACCCAAAAGTTAAAATGATAACTATTTTTTACCCTTAAATGATAATTATATTTTATTTTTTATTTCTTAACCAAATTAATTTTTAATTTTAAAAAAAATTCTAAAAATCAAACCATACATAGCCTAAAAATCTTTTGATAAATCATTTCTTACATTGGCAACTTATTTAATTATTTGTTAATTTTATGACATTTTTACCATCTGAAGCGTGTTTGGTAACTATTTCGTTTTCAGTTTTAAATTTATATTTACAAAAGTTTAAAAAACTGTCATAGAAACTTGTTTAATAATTTTTTTAGTTTATAAATTTTTTATCTCAGTTTATAAATTTGAGAAAAAAATATAAATTTAAAAATGAGTTTACGTTGGTTTTTAAATAGAAATTTAAAAATTTTACTAACAAATTTTTTTTTCAATTAATTTTTTTTCAAATAATTTTTTTTCCAACTAATACTAACCGAAAGGGTAATTGATAATGCTACTTTAAACCTTAGGGAGTGGATTGTAATTTTTAAAATGCAAGGGGTGTCAATGTAATTTACCCAGTGAGGGCAAAATTGGTATTTAAAAGATTAAATTGCTGAGGGAGGAATCTGTAATGAAACTTTAAACCTCAGGGAGAGAGATGTAATTTCCAAAAGGTGAGGGGAAAAACTGTAATAAATATAAATCTTAGGGGGTGTCAATGTAATTTACCCAAAAAAAAAATATATATGAATTGTCACCACATAATTTGATGAGATCTATTTTCAGAAATAAATAAATAAAGTAGACAATTTAATCAAGATCACACTTGTAGTTTTTTTTTTTTTTCTTTTTTACTTCAAAATCATAATTATAGTTAATTTTTTAAAGAAAAAATATTATTTAATCATATTATTACGATAATTAAATCATTCTATTTTTTTTTTTTTTAATTTTTATGAATCATCAACTCATAGGAATTTGAAAGTGGAATCTATATGGTAGGCCACAAGCTCGGATTGGAGGCAAGCAGGGCCGACCCTAACGTTTAGGGATGTTGAGCGGATATTTTAATTCGTAAATTGATTGAACCGAATTGATTTATCATATTTTGGACATATATGTAATGATAAGTAGATAGTTGTGAATTAATTTTTTTCAATTCGCTTAGTTTTAGACAGATAACAGATTTAAGTTTCTTTTGGTCGCAATTGAACCGTCAAACCGTGACCACCTCTAGTAATTTATAAGACTTTGTATTTTCAACTTGTTTAGATATTTTGTTTGTGTTTTCAATTAAAAAAGAGTTTAAATATTCTGTTGTATTTTCAATTTGTTTATAATTTGGAAATCTTTTTATCAAATAGCAAGTGTTGATATTTGATATTTTTGTGTGAAAAATATAAGGTTTAATTTTATCATTTAAAAAAAAAATCAAATTAAATATTTTTTGAATAAAAAAGCAGTAATAAAATAGTTTTGTTAATGCATGATTTTTTTATATGTATTTATTATTGGTATTTGATAATTTACTTGATAATCTTTTGATTATGTTAAGTTGGATTGTTATCTAAGAAAAATGTTGACAAGGTGTTATATTATGCTTAAAATTTGTAAAAGTTTAAACCGCCAAACCAATTCGCATCCATCTACAAATCTGCATTCGCTAATCCGACGGATGGATGCGGATTGATTTTTTTCAATCCACCAGTTTGACGGACAAATGATGGATTGGAGGTTCGCTGACCGCAACCGAACCACGAACACCCCTACTAACGCCACAAAGTCAGCTGCTTTGGGCCCTCAAAAATTCTATAAGCTGTTATAGTTTGAGAAAAATAATGGAAAACTTACTGATAAATTTCATACACAAAATTCAAAATTCATCTAGTTCCAAAACAGAATATTTGCACCAATTAGTCTTACATATTTGTAATTGTTACCAAAAAATACTATTTTTTAAATAAAAAAAATTAAAGATGCTGCTACATCCCACTACCGTCGGACTTTCGTCAGACGGTCATTAGAGACTCGTCGGAATGTTCAACATCATTGGAAAGTTGCCGAAATATCATCGAAAATTCACTGGAATATTGCTAGAATGTTCTGAATGTCACCGGAAGTCATCGAAATGTCTGGAATGTTCGCTGGACGTCAAAAATATTGCCAAAGATTCACCGAAATGTTTAGAATATTGCCACAAAAAAAAAATTAAATTGATAAATTAAAATGAAAAAATATAGCAAAATGTGCTAAATATTAATAAATTGAAAGAAGAAAAAAAAAACCTAAGAACAACAAACAGCAACATTGGGGAAAAAAAAAAATTATTTTCAATTTTTGTAGGGTTTAAGCAAATAATTTTTAATATTGATCAAATTAAAAAGTAAGTTTTGAAATTGTAAAATGTTATAATTTTAAAGTATGATTTTATTAAGTTTTTATTCTTATTAATCAAACTAAAAAACATGTTATGAAACTGTAAAATTTTACAGTTCTAAAGAATAATTAATTTCAAAAAACAAAAAAACACTAAACTATAAAATTTTACAATTTTCACTGTCTATAATTAAAACTCGGAAACAATTTATTTATAACTTGAAAATTTTCTTCAATGTAAGAGGAAAATAGAAGTGTGTAGTACAGAAAAAGTATTAAAACTAAGAGATCAAAGGAAAGAGACAGATATAGAGAGATGCTTGTACTTTGATAATTATTTTTTAGTTTAAATCTAATCAGATTTAATGTAGATCTACTCAAATCTGATATAGATCTGAAATATTGTACTTAGTTCATTTAAATTATTTGGAGGAAAAAAATAAAAAAAAACTGCAATGTGCTTTCTTTACTAATAGTTTTGCTTTGATTTCCAAGACTCCTCGCCTAATTAGTAGTCGTCCGTAGGGTGATCTTCAAGTCCCCTTTCCTAATTTGTGATCACTTCTATCTCCAAAAATGCGAAACAAGCTAACCAATAAGCTCTAGTGAAAATTTAAACAGATTCATCCCTAAAATTGAATAAATGCTTTATGAACCTTTATCCTAGTAGCTAGCTTGTAACTTAACTGATGGCATTTAAATCTAATGATTCATTATTCTTTGGGTGAATTCAGATAAGATACCGGTTGAATGCTCCATCGGTTCTCAAGGGCATCACTTGCACTTTCACAGAAGGGACCAAAGTAGTAATTGTTGGAAGGACTGGAAGTGGCAAAACTACACTCATAAGTGCTTTGTTTCGTCTAGTAGAACCAGATAGTGGGAAAATTCTTATAGATGGACTTGACATTTGCTCAATAGGTCTTGAGGATTTAAGGATGAAGCTCAGCATCATCCCTCAAATGCCCACACTTTTCAAGGGTACTATTTGAACAAATTTGGATCCTTTAGGCCTTTATTCTGATGATGAAATATGGCAGGTAAAGCCTATCAATTCAAAAATCTCCGTATACATCCACGATTGATATGTGACATGTCAATAAGAAAATTTCGTAATTTTAGAACAATGTTTTGTTAGTAAATATGTGATAAATGATAAATCTGATTAATTCTTGATTTGTAGGCTTTGGAGATGTGCCAACTTAAGGCTACCATCAGCAGCCTTCCAATTTGCTCCATCGAAAGCCTTTTACTATCCATGAGAGCATTGCTTTGATGATCATTGGAAAATCTATCCATTGAATTTGATCTAGAATTTGAAAAATAACTTGATTAGTTATTCCCCAATCTATATCCTCAAAAAACCACATGTCATGGTTTGCCATGATGGTTATTTTGGGAATTCCATCTTTCAAATTTAATTTATCATAAGATCGTTATAAGATTTGTCTAATCTTATCAGGATGATCTTCAACTCGATTTTTGATTAACATAAAAATTTCTTTTGGAAGCAAAGTTCTTGCTTTTTCAAAAAGACAAATTCTTTTTATTTGTTCAAAAACTGGATCAGAAAACTCATCTGATATGAGGTCTGATAGTTGAAGAAAATTGTTTATTTTTTCAAAATTAAAATCTTCATTCCAATTCATTTGTTTAAGAATATTGAAACAAAGATTTTGCAAATCTTTTAGTTTAGCTGTTTGCTCAGCTAATTTGTTGGCCAAAACTCCCATATGTTTTCGAAATTTCACTTTGTTGTCTACAATGTGAGTTTTCCAAACTCCATTGAGTTCTGTATAAATTTTTCTGGATATACCAGGGTTGAAAAAATCTTTTATTTCAAATTCATCTGGTCTAGATGTTTGAATATTAGTTGGAACTGGGTTAGTTCTCATTTGATTCCTTTGAAAAATAGGCATGGCTGGTGCACTGTAAAAAGCTTTTTTAGCTTTGGTCATGCTATCATATGCTTTAAAGCTTGCTCCTGAGTATCCACAAACTTGAAGATTGGCTTCGTTCCAGTCTGTGTAAATTCCAGGTTGTCTTCCTGAAAACACAACATAAACTTTTTCTTCTCGGGGTATTGCTTTTTTAGCAATTGTCACCCAATCTCCTTGAGCGGGTTGTTTACCCTTATCCATTGTTTTCCTCTTGGTCTAGAGGTCTTCTGCAAAAATTAAATTTACTTGTTTAGCAATTTAATTTTCTGAAATAATTTCTGCTAAGAAAATCTGCAAGAAAATTGTTAGTACCTTTAAGATGTTCTACTTCAAAGGTATATTCAGAAATTTTATTATACCAGGCTAGTCGTCTTCCTTGCTCAATAGGTTTTTTTATTGATCAAGAAATCTCTTACTGCCTTATTATCAGTGCGTACAATAAAATTTTCTGGGGTTAAATAAATATGAAAACTTTTTATTGCAATTTTATTGCAAGTAATTCTTTTTCGAAAATAATATATTTCTGTTCATTTGGTTTAAATGTTCCAGAATTATATCCGCAAATTAATTCTTCTTTTTGTAATTTTATGGGTATTGAATTTTTTCTTGGTCTAATCCCATTTTCTGATAAAGGTATCTCTTTATCATGCCATAAATTACAGGGTATAGCTTTAAGAACACATCCCCAACATGCTTCTGAGGCATCTGTTTCTAAAATTAATTTATCACCTGTTTTAGGAAGATAAACATCTGGTAAAGTTTTAACATGTTCTTTAATTTGTTTAATTAAAGCAACATCTTCTGTTGTCCATTCAAAAATATAATTTTATAATTATATAATTTGTTTAATTATATATAGTGTATGTATATAATTGTATAATTGTAGTAAAAAGATGACAAATAGCTACAATAAATGTATATAATTGTAGACTCTCTTTTATGACTTTTGTCCTTGTATTTAATGCCTAGGCTTGTAGGTTTTTGACAAAAGTGGTAGAAATTAGATATGCCATAACTTTTGGCTTTTGTTTGTATATACTTTATGTATTCTATAATTGGCATTCACGCCAATGAATAAATGTATGTAAATTCCCTCCATGTTTTCTCCATCGTTGTGCTTTCTCCTTTGTCTCTAAATTCTCTAGCATATTTTCTTATTCCATAACTCCACCACTCCACCATAATTCCATAATAAAATTAGAAAAAAGCTCCTTTCCTTTTTAGCACTCAAACTTTATAAGGTTGAAAACAGTGCCTTTTATTATATTTTACAGTGAGCGATGAAGGCGAGAACTGGAGTGTGGGGCAACGCCAGCTCTTCTGTCTCGGAGATAGGGGTGAGCATGGTCCGGATTGGACCGGATTGGGGTAAAACCAGAACCAATCCGTTATCTACGGTTTCTGAAAAATTAGAACCAATCCAATCCGTTTAAATCATGGAACCAATCCGAACCAATCCATTTAAATACGGATTGGATCGGTTTAGGACCACAGATTCACATAATTAAATAACAATATATATATATATATAACACTTTAATTTCATAAAAATATAAACATAGCGCTATATTAGTTCTACAATAGCAAAATGTTTTTCTATAATAGCGACATATTGTTCTAGAATTTAAGCAACCATAAGAAAACTGGTTTCACCATAAGTATTTAGACCATTACAAATTAAAACTAAAAACTAACAAACAAAAGTAATAAAAGAAGATATTATACGGTTTTAGGTTTGAGTTTAGATTTTATATAGAATAAGAAGATACTATGGGGGAGGATGTATAATAAAAATATAGACTATTTGTATACGGTCCGGATCGGTTCCAATCCGGAACCGTGGGGTTCAATCCAGAACCAATCCGTGGACTACGGATTTTTAATTCTTCAATCCGGAACCGAACTGCAGATTCAAAAAACCAATATGAACCTATCGGATTGGACTGGACTGGATCGGATTACGGATTTCACGGATTCCTTGCTCAGCCCTATCGGAAGAGCCCTTCTTAGGAGAAACAAAATTATTGTCCTAGGTGAAGCAACCGCTTCCGTTGATAGTGACATGGACATGGTCCTTTCTTTCGGTATGCTTCTATTCTTGCACAATCGAGGTTCACATGAATGTTTTTTTCTTTTCCCCCAGACATGTATGCTTTTTTTCAACACACACACCAAAAAAACAACTAGATAATCAATTTTATAGTATTATTTACAGCCTAAAATTTAAATGTGTTGCAAATATAACTGTTAATATATAATATATATTGTATATATTAATAGTTGTATAGTTAGTGCGTCTCCTCCTGTTGTATTGGTTGTCATTAGTCATCAGATGCTTAGTTAGTGCTAGTGCTATGCTTTATGCTTTCGGCTACTTTCGGCCCTCTTTTAGTTTTATATGTTTTCTTTCATGATGTTGTATAGTAGCTATCATAATGATGTTGTATAAGCTCTCCTATATAATGGAGTCTCCTCTTAAGGTTTAATACACATTGAATCACAGAGCTTATTTGCTCTTTCAATCACTCTCTCAATATATTTCACAAACTCTCTCAATATATTTCACATGGTATCAGAGCACAGGTGTTCATCCTAGTTTCTTTTTCCGCTGCATCACACTTATTTTTGACAGATTGCTGTGTATCTCGTCCTTATCCCATTTACAGATTAGATAACACCAGCACCTTCGTCTTTTCACGACGAAGCCAACGCCACTGGATTCATTATCATCTGACCTTTCACGCGCTCCACAACAACAAAACATCAAGCGCACTTCCTCATTTTGAGACGCGCTCTACGCGCCTTCTACACTGTCCCGTGCTATCGTGCGCTGCGGCCTCCTTTGCTAACGTAAGCTGCGTGTTTCTGACGTCAACCGACGTCAGCCCTGGCTGCTTCCGTGCACCGCTTGGCCTCTTCTGCTAACGCACGCCGTGCACCACTTTGCTAACGTGCGCCGCGCCTGTGACATCAGCCCTGTAGCAATGACATCATCTCGTTTGACCAAATTTGTTGACCAAAATAGTCAACTCACTTTGACTAATCAATTTACTGCCTCTCTGGTCATATTTTTGGTCCATTCACTCATTTTCCCACTGATTTCAGCCTTCTGAATTCACTGGTAACCTCGATTTTTTCAGATTCTACCTCGATTGTGCTATTTTTCCCTCATGGATCGCCCGGACTCCTCTAACCACCCTATTTCCGTTATTCTTGACGGGACTAATTATGTCCTATGGGCACAAGCCATGTCTGGCTTCCTCAAAGGAAAGAAACTTTGGCGTATCATCACTGGGGATGTGTGCAAACCAGTCCAAGCAACCACGGAATCCGCTGCCACGGACTCCGCTGCCAAATATGTCGACCGACTGGAAGATTGGGATAGTAAAAACTATCAGATCATCACTTGGCTTCGCAATACTTCTATTACATCCATCAGCCTTCAGTTTGGTCGGTTCCAACTTGACTCTGCTTCCTCTCCAGCCAAGGCCATCTGGGATTTTTTACAAGAACGCTATCAGACTACTGGCCTTGCTCACCAATATCAGCTTCTGAGTCATCTTCACCGTATGCGCCAAGATACAACTCAGACCATTAATGATTTCCTCTCCCAAATGTATTATGTTTGGGATCAGCTCGCTCTTTCTGAACCTCCATGGCCTCATACTGAGGATGCTGACTTGTTTACTACCTACCGTGACCAACAGCGCTTGGTTCAGTTTCTCATGGCTCTCACTCCTCGTTTTGAGCCCGTACGCGCATCTCTCATACATCGCACTCCTTTACTCACTCTTGAGCAAGCAATTTCTGAACTCCTGTCAGAGGAAACCAGGTTTGGTACTCTCCATCCGCACCCTGTGGACTCTGTTCTTGCTACTCCCCAGATTTGGAGTTCTCCTTCACCACCTCTTCATCACAGTGGTCAACTGCCTGCAACTACTGTCACAACCGCAGTCTTTCGTCGACTCATCTTCTGGTTAATTGTCCAGTTCGTCTTTGTCGGTTTTGCAACAAGACTGGCCCTGGTTATCTCCAACAAGATTGCTTCCGCAATCCTGCCCGTGCGCTTCTCGCATGGTCCTTCCACTGGGCATTTTTCCCGCAGCAGCTCTCACCGTTCTAGGACTCCGTTTAAACCCATGCCTGCTCAACGCACTGCTGCTGCTGCCTCAGAGGATGTCCCTTCCTCTGTTCCTATAGACCCTTCCACTCCAGTCTTCTCTCAAACAGATGTCGAAGCCATGTTTCAACATTTTTGGCAGCATTCCGGTACTCCTCCATCTACTGTTTTCTCTACCACCGCAGGTAACACTTCCTGGTACTTTGACTCCGCTTGTTGTAATCACATGACCTTTGACCTTACTATTTTTACTCCTCTCTCTTCACCTCCTCATATTCCTTCTATCCATACTGTTGATGGGTCTCCTTTGTCTGTAAGTCATGTTGGTTCTGTTTCCACCTCTCACTTATCTTTATCCCATGTATATTTTATGTCTGCTCTTACTTTAAATCTTATCTCCATTAGTCAATTATGTGAGAATGGTCTAACTGTTACCTTTTCCCATACTGGTTGTTTGGTACAGGACCCTCGGACGGGGCAAACTCTTGGGATAGGCCATAAGCATGGACGTCTCTACGAACTCATCCATCTTCATGTTCTGGTTTCCTCTCAGATCACTGCTCCTACCACTGCTACCACTGTTCCTCCTTTATCTCCTTTTCAGCTTTGGCACTGTCGTTTAGGCCATCTTTCTGTTGGTCGTTTGAAATCTTTAATTTCTAGTGGTCATTTGGGTTCTATAAGTTCTGATGCTTTCGATTGTGTGTCCTGTTAACTTGCCAAACAACCTGCTTTGTCGTTTAATAAAAGTGACTCTGTTTCTCTTGCACCATTTGATCTCATCCATTCTGATATTTGGGAACCCTCTCCTACTTCTACTATGGGAGGCGCCCGTTATTTTGTTGTTTTTATAGATGATTTTTCTCGTTTTACATGGTTATTTCTTATGAAAAATCGCTCTGAGCTCAAACAACTTTATTACAATTTTGCTGCAATGGCTAAAAACCAATTTTCCAAAACTATTAAGCTTTTTCGCTCCGACAATGCCATGGAATATAAAGATTTTGACTTTCTTTCCTTCCTACAAAGTCATGGTACTCAACCTCATCGTTCCTGTCCAGGTACGTCTCAACAAAATGGACATGCTGAACGGAAACATCGGCATATACTCGACACTACTCGAGCCCTCCTTCTCTCTTCCTCTTGTCCGAAATTTTTTTGGGGAGAAGCAGCTCTCACTGCTGCTTACACTATCAATTGTATCCCTACACCTGTCATTCATAATCACACTCCCTATGAGCGTTTGCATGGCACCCGTCCCCCTTACACCAACCTTAGGGTTTTTGGCTCTGCCTGTTTTGTTCTTCTCCAATCTCATGAACGTACCAAACTTGAACCTCGTTCCCGCCTTTGTTGCTTCTTGGGATATGGTATTGAACATAAAGGGTATCGATGTTGGGATCCTCTCTCCCAGCGCCTCCGTATCTCTCGTTATGTGGTATTTTGGGAACACAAAATGTTTTCCTTTCTCTCTCTCTTCCACTTATCCATTCCCTCACCCTTCCTGTGTTTTACTGACCCTTCTACAGATCTGTTTTCTGATGAGCTTACTCCATAACCCATGCCCGCCTCTCTCGAGACTGCCTTGCCTACTGGTCTTTCTCAAGCACTTGCCCGCTCTAATGGTCCTGTTCTTGCTCCCTCGGACTTCTCACCTCCTGTTGAGTCTCTTCCTTTGGCTCCTCCTTCTCCTGCTCGACCACACCGGGTAATCCAACCTTCTACTCGTCTTCGTGACTTTATTGTTGGTTCTACTGCTTTTTCTACTTATAAGCCTACCTCCTATCGGGAGGCTCGCTCTAATCCTCTTTGGCAGCAGGCTATGACTGATGAATTGCAGGCTTTAGACAAAACTCACACTTGGGACATTGTTGATCTTCCTCCTGGCAAATGGGTATACAAAATCAAAACTTGTTCTGATGGATCTATTGAGCGCTACAAAGCCCGCCTTGTTGCCAAAGGCTTCAACCAAGAATATGGTATTGACTATGAGGAGACCTTTGCTCCTGTTGCTCGTCTCACCTCTGTTCGTAGCCTGATTGCGGTTGCTACCACCCGACAATGGGATCTTTATCAAATGGACGTGAAAAATGCTTTTCTTAATGGTGTTCTTCTTGAGGAGGTCTACATGCAACCTCCCCCTGGGTCTACTTATCCACCTCATAAAGTCTGCAAACTTCAACGTACTTTATATGGTCTCAAACAAGCTCCCCGCGCTTGGTTTGCCAAGTTCAGCTGTACTATTCATGACTGTGGTTTCACCTCCAGCTCTTATGATACTGCTCTTTTTATCCGCAAAATTGCTCAAGGGACCACCTTGCTCCTTCTTTATATGGATGATATGATTATCACCGGTGATGATATCAGTGGTATTCTTCGCCTTAAATAGTTTCTTAGCCATTATTTCGAGATGAAAGACCTTGGTCCTCTTAGCTATTTCTTGGGTCTTGAAATCTTTCATGATTCTACGGGTTCTTTTCTCTCTCAGGCTAAGTATACCTCTGATCTTCTCACACGTGCTGGTTTTACGGATTGCAAGACTGCCTCCACTCCCCTAGAGCCTCAGATTCGTCTTACACCTCTTGATGACCCTCTTCTCTCTGATGCTACCCTATATCGTCAGCTAGTTGGCAGTCTTGTCTATCTCACTGTTACTTGTCCTGATATTGCCTATGCCGTCCATATTGTCAGCCAATTTATGTCGGCTCCTCGTACCCCTCATTATGCTGCATTAGTTCGTATCATTCGCTATCTCAAAGGCACCATGTTTCATGGTCTTCATTATTCCGCCCGCTCCTCTCTCCAGTTTCGTGCTTTCTCTGATGCTGATTGGGCTGGAGATCCTACTGACCGCCGCTCTACTACTGGGTTCTGCTTTTTTCTGGGTGATTCTCTTATTTCTTGGTGTAGCAAGAAACAATCTCTCACTGCTCGTTCCAGTATCGAGGCCGAATACCGTGCTCTTGCTGATACTACTCAGGAGCTTCTCTGGTTTCGTTGGCTTCTTGCTGACATGGGTGTTCCTCCCTCTAGCGCTACTGCCCTCTTTTGTGACAATCACAGTGCTCTTCAAATTGCTCACAATGATGTTTTTCATGATCACACCAAGCACATTGAGATTGACTGCCATTTTATTTGTCAATACGTTACTCGTGGTACTGTCCATCTCCATCCGGTCTCTTCTATTGATCAACCTGCTGATATCTTCACCAAAGCTCATTCTCCTGGCCGCTTCGTTAAACTTGTCTCCATACTCAAGTTGGTTGATGTTTGTCCTCCTTGAGTTTGAGGGGGGCTGTTAATATATAATATATATTGTATATATTAATAGTTGTATAATTAGTGCGTCTTTTCCTGTTGTATTGGTTGTCATTAGTCATCAGATGCTTAGTTAGTGCTAGTGCTATGCTTTATGCTTTCGGCTACTTTCGGCCCTCTTTTAGTTTTATATGTTTTCTTTCATGATGTTGTATAGTAGCTATCATAATGATGTTGTATAAGTTCTCCTATATAATGGAGTCTCCTCTTAAGGTTTAATACACGTTGAATCATAGAGCTTATTTGCTCTTTCAATCACTCTCTCAATATATTTCACAAACTCTCTCAATATATTTCACAATAACTAAGTCTAGTCCAATTTTAGGCTAGCATGTTGAAATGTCTTTCATGCCAGTGTTGGGATATTGAAATGAAGCTTATTAATGTAAATGTGTCATGTTATGGTTTTGCAGGGGAACTGGTTGAGTATGATGATCCTTCAAAGCTTATGGAGACCAATTCTTCATTCTCTAAGCTTGTAGCTGAGTACTGGTCCAGCTGCAGGAGGAATTCTGTATTCGGATAACAAGATATGTTGATGAAGAATAAGTAAACAATTAATTTGGTGCCGAAGCAGCGAGTTGACTAGGCTATGGGTTTTCTGTTCCCAATTTTTTTCTCTTTGTCCCAAAACACTCGCAACCATTATGTCATTGAAAATCTCAAAATGCGGTAATCTCAAAACCTAATTCAATGAATGTGGATATTTTGAGACAGAGAGACAAGAAGATTTGGAGATAGAGGATCTCATGCCAGTCAATAAGGTTTCTTGGACTAAGGTTTGGACTGAAATAAAGGTTGGTTTAGATAAAAATAAATAAATTCTATGTTGCTTTGTATTAGTATTTTTTTTTTTTTTTGGTCCCTCTCAAATGAGGAATTCAAGTAATTTTCCAATATAGCCTTTTTGCATAGAGCAATGTTAGAGATACAAAATAATCTATCAAAGAATTTATCAAAACACTACACCCATGCAAGTGTTTAGTAATTTTTTGGATAAAATATTTAGAGTCTCTCGTATTTTTATTTCACATGTTTTCATTTCATGAAACCGTGTTTAAAAAAAAAAAAAATTTAAAAAAAGAAAAAAAAAAGTGATGCTAATTAGATGAAATAGTTAGAGAATTTTTTTTTTTGAATATATATTATCGCGACAATTGAAAATTATGGATGCTACAACCATAAATGGGTTTTTTATTTTTGTTTTGGAATTAATTCTCTGACTTGAGTGTATATTTTAGGAGTTAGATTCATTCAGTTTGCTTGAATAATTCAAAGTATTCACTTTTTAAGGTTTGTTAAGGAAAAATATTCATGTAAAAAATTAAGATTATTTAATTAATATTGATACATATTATATAAATTTTTTTTTTTAAATTACATTTATATTACAAAAAATAATTATTATTTTTAAAATTATATTTGATGTTTATCTTTTAAAATAAATATAATTCAAATATATTTATTAAGGTTCGATTATCTTAATTTTTTACTATAAATATTTTAATCAATGAATTTAAAAAGCAAACGGTTTGAAATCACTGAAATTGACTTTAAAAAAGACCCACTAAATCTAAATGCTTTGTCAAAAATTTTGAACTTGAGAGAATCTAATGCAATTTTAAAATGTCACTAAAATTTAAGAGGTTGTTTCACAAAATAAAATAGTTAAAGAGTTTCAATTAACTATTTTTTAAATTTTTTTATATTTTTATATATTTTTTTTTACAAAATTTAATCAAAATAATTAATTTTCCAACGGAAGAGGGGTCACGGTGACCCACCCGTGCCTGCCATGCTGTTTCAACGGCACTATTTTACGTTTTTTTCAAAAAAAAAAAATCGTTTTTTTGTAAGGTTTACATTAATTCCTATAACTAATTAATATTGGGTGGTATGCTAAAAACAAAAGGTGGTGATGCATTTAAACAAGTTTTGAAGTAGTCAAAATATATATGGTTTGTTTGATTTTAATTTCAAAATTAATATTTTAAAAAAATATATAATTTAGTTTGACAAAAATAAATACTAAAGAAGATATTTTAAAAAAAAATTAAAAATGCCTTCAAAAATATAAAATTATATAAGAATAATAAGTGTTGTTACTTTATTATTATTTTTTTACTAATTGAGTCTATTTGAAAATTATTTGAATTGTCTACTTCAAAATTAGTCAAAATGACATAGTTTAGCTCTTGTTCTTTCCCTAATATAACATATATGGTTTGTTTGATTTTGATTTCAAAATTAATCTTTTAAGAAAAATATAAACATTGAATAAGATATTTTTAAATTTTAAAAATTATTCACCTTTAAAAATATAAAATTATATAAGAATAATGAGTGTTGTTATTTTATTATTACTTTTTTTATTAATTGATATCTCGTTTGAAAATAGGTTATTTTAGTAACTTTTTAACTTTTTGACTAAAATTTGAGGTAAAAAAAAAACTTGTATGTTTAGAATAATTTTTTGATTTTTTACGAAAAGATTTACAAAAAGTAAAGATAAAATGAAATCTTTGACTTTTTAATATAAATTATAAGTTTTTTATTTTTTTAATAATTTTTTAAATTTTAAACTAAAACTATTATTTCACAAGGAGGCCTGCCTACTTGAAAATTGTTTGAATTGTTTAAAAATAGTCAAAATAACATAATTTAACTATTCATTCTTCTCCTAATATAAACCATATAGTAAAAGATAAAACAAGTTGCAAACTCTACATCATCACCTTGTGTTTTTAACATAAGAATTACCCGTAATTCCTACCCAATGTCAAA
The DNA here is from genome assembly GCA_030407325.1 of Camellia japonica. Taxonomy (NCBI): domain Eukaryota; kingdom Viridiplantae; phylum Streptophyta; class Magnoliopsida; order Ericales; family Theaceae; genus Camellia; species Camellia japonica. The sequence continues at coordinate 3,817 of JAPPVO010001427.1, read as the reverse complement.
ATTGAGACCCAGCTACGATCCAAACTATACTCTTTTGGAAAACAAACACTGAAAACATAAATGTTCTAATGTTTCATCATATTCTTTACACCTTGGACAAACCGAATCAATCTTAACTCGTTTCTGAATTGCTACCTTGACTGGCACAATCCGATGACTTAATTTCCATAAAAACCGAATCCACTTTGGCGGACGGCACATGGTATCAAGAAACAAAAAAATCGGCTGCTGTGTAGGTGGCGATCGATAGAAATGGATGGAAGATGGCTTCGGAACCATTTAGATTCCAAGCACATTCAGCTCATGAAGCTGATGCCCGGGACTGCATGGATGTGCTTCCATAGTGCTACTCTCGAAATTTCAAAACAGAGATTATTCAAACAAATTGTCAAAGGTTGATTAATAGTTCAAAATCATATGCTGCTGTTGATTGATTCTCTAAAACTTTTAGTAGATGAGAAGATAGATTATTTTTGTATTAAGGCCTATTTTGAAAAGTGAGTTAAAAGTTACTTCTCAAATTTTAATCCATTTTCTCTCTCACAAAAAAAAGTCAAAAAGTTCAAAAAAAAAATAAAAAAATAAACTTTTAATCACCTTTTCAAAACATCCGTACCAAACTAAACTCTACTATTGTAAAGCCCACTCATATGGCAGCCAAAGCTGCCTTACGAAATGGTAGCTAATTTTGTATATTTAGTTGCTTTATATATAGGTTAGTGTATATTCATGTCTGAAGGTACGGTATAAATAAAAATAAGTGAACAAAAAGAAGAATAAAAAATTAAATAAATAAGGAGAAAAATAAAAAAGTGGAGAAAATAAAAAAAAAATAAAAACAAAAGGAGAAAGGTGGGATCATGAGATCGTTCATGGGATTTATGAAAGGGTGGGTGAGAAAAAGAAAAAGAAAAAGAAAAATAAGAGTAAGATAGAGAAGCAGGAAAGTAGAATACATCACAGCATTTATTTTGTAATTTGAACAGATCTAAGCTATCCAAATGTTCTAGTAGGACAAATATATGTAGAACAAATTCAAAAATCATCTTGATTTATTATATATATATATATGAATTTGATGTTTTCTCAACAAAAAAAATAAAAATAAAAAATTAATGTATATCTTTAAAAAAATATTACTCCATCTATCCTAAAATAGTGATCTCTTTTAGGGTTCGTTTGACAAGAAGATGTGGGTTGGGTTGAGACTATTTTAGTCACAAAAAGATAGAATATATTTTAGCAGAACAAGATAAAATGTCACATTCAAACTATAATCATTTTATATTTTCTCTCATAAAAGTCAAAAAAAAATCAAAAAGTTCATTCCAAACGGAGATTTTTTAACCTTGAGCTAAAATAACAAAAAAATTAAAAAGCCAAAAAATCAACTCACATTCCTAACGAAAGTTTAGAGAATCTAACTAATACAATTATTATATTTTTAAAATATTAATTTATTAAAATTATCCTTTGATAGAATATTTTTTAAAAAATATCAGTTGTGATAATTATATTTTTTGTGTTATTAATAAATTTAAAAAATGATAAATAATAAATTTATTATTTATTATTTTTAATTTAAAAAAATTAATAAAAAATTAATATTTTGAGATAAAAAGAATAAATAAAATGTAAAACGATGCGATTCAAACAACACGACAAGCTTGCAGTGAGTGTGGCAACAGACCCCTCGTCCTTTTCAAACCAACTAATTTCAATAAGGTAAACTATCAATAGGTCCTATTTTGGAGATTTATTATTCAATAGGTCTTATTTTGGAGATTTATTACCCATTAAGTCCTATTTGATAAATTTATTAAGTGATAAAGATAAATTTATCAGTCTTTTTTTTTATGAATAAATTTATAGTGATAAATTTATCAGTCTCTTTGTTTTTATGAATAAATTTTTAGTGATAAATTTATCACTCTCTTATTTTTATAGTATTAAATTTATTAGTTAGGACCTGTAGGTGAATAAGTCTAGTTAATAGGACTAATTAGTAAGTACCCCTTTCAATAATACTGCTAAAGTCAAACATACAGTTAAAGAAACTAAAATGATTTGAAACTCTTAAAAAGAGAGTTCTAACTTTAATATAATCGGTTTTATCAGTTTTATTTATAATGTGATGTATATATTTAAAATAATGTTATATGTATTAATTTAGTATATCAATTGATATGTAACATAATTTAAGAGGTTTTAGTATTTATAGTTTATATAATGAGTGGGGTCAATAATAATATCATAACTAATATTAATACACTAATTAATATATTAATTAATACATATAATATTATCGATATATTTATTTATATATATATATTTTTCTTATCAACTCAAATTAAAATTTTACTTTTAAAGTTACGTATCATTGGAGTGTTTTAGGAAGTAGGTTAAAAGCCACTCTTAACTTTTAACATACTTTCTTCTTTAAAAAAAATTAAAAAATTAAAAAATTAATTTTTAATTATCTTATCAAAATACCGATAGTCTAATATAACCAATCACGCGTTTCACTCCAAAGAAAATCCATTGCATGTATCCCACATCCCAAACACATGTCTATCTCTTTCTTCCGAGATAGGCTTACTTTGACAAGCTAGTAAAATGTTAATTTGTGATTATTTGTCAAAAAATTAACTTTTTTATCCAAATCACTATTAAAAAAATTAACTTTTTAATTAAAAAAATCAAAATTAACTTTTTATTAACTTCTAAAAACACCACGTAACCAACCATGCGTTCCACCCCAAAGAAAATCCATTGCATGTACCCGCATCCCAAACGCCAGTCTATCTCCGTCTTCCAAATCTGATGTAACAGTATCATTATCTGAAAAACAATTTAAATTCATAATAAATATTATAATAATTTTAAAGAGACACTTTTTTATAAATTTCTTTTTATTTATTTATCTTTCATTTAATTCATATTATTTTTTTATATTCCAATAAATTTTATAAATGGCATAATTACTAAAATATTCCTAATAATATTCACATTTACAGCGTGAACGTTTAGTAATTAAATGTTCACACCGGTAATATGAATGTTCACATCATCGATGTGAATATTCACACCATCATTGTGAATGTTAACATGTCAATGTAAAATTCACATGTTAATATGAATATTCACATTTTAAAATATGAAAGGTTCACATCACTAAATTACTAATTGTTCAAAAAATATTTGTAAGGATAAAAATATCTATAAAATACTTTAAATATGAGAATTATGATTTGGTAGATTAAATATTCAAATAATAGGACTTATTGACATAAAAAAAATATCTTATGGACTAATTAGAATACAAATACTTGAAAAATAATTTTCTAATAAATCTCCCTATTTTAAATTAGTGAGAGATAAAATTTAATAATTAAATTTTTTTTTTTTGTAATTTTTCATTAATGGATACATTGAGATGCTTTTATAATTTTTTTTTTTTTTGGTTGCCTATGATGGACATTGCTCTAATCAATCTCAATAATTCAAATTATTTAATGTGTATAATTTATTAAATATATTATTTTTTATAAAAAATTATGTTAATCAAATATAAAAAATAGTTAATTAGATTATATTTATATCAACTATATGTAATATTAATATAAATATCATTTAATTATATAATTATAAATATTCAGTCAATATAATTTTTTTTAGATAAATTATAAATACATCTCTGAAATTTACTTAAAATACGAATTGTTTCCTATGGTTTGAAAAATTACAAATACTTCCTTATTAGAATTTTTTATTTAACAGAATTAATTGAAAAAGTAAAATTTCTAACTATTTACCT
>JAPPVO010001425.1:0-24762 GCA_030407325.1 Camellia japonica | reverse complement strand
TGGAATAAAGCACAATTAAATTATAGTACTATTAAAAAAGAAATTTTATCTACTGTTTTATGTATTAGTAAATTTCAAGATGATATTTTAAATCAAAAATTTTTACTTCGTGTTGATTGCAAATCTGCTAAATATGTTTTAGAAAAAGATGTTCAAAATCTTGCTAGTAAGCAAATTTTTGCCTGTTGGCAATCTATTTTAAGTATTTTCGATTTTACTATTGAATATATACCTGGTTGTCAAAATTCCATTCCCGATTTCCTTACCCGAGAATTTTTACAGGGGGGATAGGGATGGCCACTCCATTTATTGCTTACCATAAAACCCAATTTACCCATTACCATGATCTGATTCACCAAACTGCTTATCGCATTGCCCGGATAAAATTAGCCAAAAAAACTACTAAACGTGCTCAATACATTCAGTACCACCAAATCCAAGCTCGTCGCCATTTACTTGCTGATTATTACAATTGTTTGGATTTTCATCAGACTTATTTAGATCTCCTTAGTGGTTGCTAATCTTTATTGCTAACATTTGTTTCTTTTTAAACAGATGTCTCGCCCAAGGCCTCCTTCTAAAGCCTTGGTTCCAACTAGTCAGCCTTTTATCCCTCCTTTGGAGTTAGTCACCCAATACCATCCTATTGAAATGATTAACCGTTACCAAGTTCTTGGTAATACTCCTCGACCCAGTTTCACATCTGCTTTGGCCTATGATCCTTTTGCTTCATCTAGCCAAGCAGTTACTCCATACCCTCCTAATCCTATTAAAACTGCTCGATCTGATTATGTTGACTCAACAACTACTAATCTCTTTTTCAAAGAACCTAGTCACCCAAAGAGTCAATCTGTTAATGATCTGGAAAACTTATTTCCCTCCTGGATGGCATTTTGTTCCTCTCCATCCAGAGAAAACAATTACCTTCTATAAAGACATCCTGTTCAACCATTAGTCAATTGTGATTAAACCCATTTATGATCGTACTTACACTAGTAAAGTGGTTTACCATTCACTTTATATTCACAATATTGTTTCCTTAGTTGAATGGGGTTCTCCTTATCAACTTCGAGATTTACCTAATCACTCCCTTCAGTATAATTATTATGATTATATTGATGCCTGGTTCAAAGTCCTCCTATATCAAAATGAAACATTTAGTCACTCCTGGTTTCTTCAATTTGATCAAAAGTTTAAGTCAGAATTACCTACTTGGTTTCTGAGATGGTGGACACATTATGGTGCCATTCCAGACATCTTCCCATCAGTAATTTTGGATCAAGTCAATTACTTTTCCACTGTTTTCTCATTCACTCCACAGCAAAGAGAATTCCCTCAATTGCTTATTTTTATATCCAAATATAAGATCCCTTGGATATTCAAATGGCAATATGGTATTTCTGGTAAAGTGATTCAGCGGCTACATAAGGTTAAATGGTGGGATAACTTCAAGATTCAACGAATTGTTGATATTGTTCAAACTGAGTTCCCGATTAACATTCATGCTCCTACACCTGCCATGGTTAAAGCTCATCAGATCCCAACTGCTCCAGTCACTCAAGGAAGCCAACTTCCTCCAGTCAATCTTGGAAGCCCATCATCCAGTTCTTCCAAGCCCAAGTCATCCAAATCAAAGATTAAATCCAAGTCAGCAAAGCCCAGTTCTGACCAGCCCAAGTCAAAGGATAAATCCAAATCAAAGGTTAAGCCCAAGTCCAAGTCATCCAAAGATGAACTCCTCCAAATGGCTCGTTTATCATGGCCCAAGCCAAATCAGACTCGGATAACAGCAGTTCAGAAGGTGGTTCAGACGGTTCAAACTCTTCTGAAGGTTCAACTACTCAAAATCCATATGGACCCGAGTTCCAAGATGCTCAGGACCCATATGCTTAAATCAGTCATTGGATTCTATATAGCTATAATTATCAGCTTCAATCAATACTCGTCTTTTGAGAAAAGCTGTTGATATATATATCTATATTTGATTCCATCAGTCACATGCCTCCAAGCAATGAATAGTAAAAAAGCCAACTTTACTGTTCACTATTCATCAAAAAGTCAACATTACTATTCATCATTCATCATGATTCATTCCACCGACAAATTCAGCACAGTAAAAGCTTTAATAATTCACCGACAGCAGCAGACAACTCCCATGTGCTTCTGATGCTCCTTTCAAGTCAAGACTATTCACTCACAAGGCTAACAGTGGTAGTCTCTTTTGATTATAAAAAGGCCTCTTCAGTCAAGAATAAGGCAGAGTTAGAAAAATTGAGAGCACCCCTTCCTCAAGAGAAAAACCTATCACTGTAATTTTCTTTTCAAGTCCGTTTTCAAGTTATGTATTTTGAAGAATTGTTAGTTTCAATCCATTAAACAATTGTAAGTTTTATTATTAATGTTTATTTAAACTGTTTTCTTTTATTATTTCTTATAGTTTTAGTTTAACTTATTTTAGTATTATTTGTGTTGTTTCTGCTTCCTTCTTCATGTTCTTTATGTTTCTGTTTAGTAAGAACAGTAATTTGTTTAACAGGTTTACAACAAACATCATTACATCCTAATTCTATATTATTATCAGAATCATTACTAGGTGAATGGTAATCAGATGAAGTATTCGGATTATCAGAAGAGGAATCACTAACAGATTGATTTAATTGAAAGATTTCAAATAATTGATTTTTTGATTCATCATTAATTTGAAGTTGATTAACTTTATCTTTTAATTTTTGTTTCTCTTTACACTTATTAGAATAATGACCTTTTTGACCACAGTTATAACATGTAATATCTTTATTAGATTTAGATTTTGGATTTGATTTTGACTTGTAATATTTCTTTTTTGGTTTAGTATAAAATTTATCATTTGATTTAGAAGGTGAATAGTTCTTTTTGTATTTATTTGAATATTTGTGTCTATGTTTACTATGTTTATGTGGTTTCCTACGAGAAGGTGCTACAGGAGGTAAACCATATTGTTCACAAAAATTTCCTAATTCATATTTAGCCTTGTGCTTATCTTTTTGAGCTTTTTGACTAAGTTTAAGATCAATACACATTCTTAATCCTTCTTTTTGAATAGTGCTAATTATATCACCATAGGTTAAATTATCATATTCAATTATTCCAGTAGGTTGACTAAGAACATCTCTAATTTTGTGAGCAAATAAATCAGGTAATCCATTAATAAATTTTTCTTTCCAAAATGATTTAGTACAGTCTTCTCTTAACATAACTCTAGAGGTAAAAACATCTTTATACCATCTAAAATCACTTAAGGTAGGACAGGTCAGGTTACTAAGTTGATCATGTATGCGAGAATATATATTAGTAGGAGTTCCTATAAAATGTCTAACTATTGTGTAGATTAATGTGTTAACACCATCAGGTACATAATAACCAATATGTTCATCAAAGATAGGGAGATCATTTGCATCTTTTTGATTAGCATGTAAGATTGATTCACGTTGTTCTGCAGTGAGATATTTTTCCCACCAAGATTTGAGCATACCGGTAAAACCAGAGGTTATTAAAGAAGCAATTTCAGGTTGAGAGTAATCAGGGTAATTAGTTAAATAACTATTAGCAACCATAGATAAATGATTTAATTTTTGCAATATTTGATCTTCACTTAAACCATCAATATTCCATTCATATAATTTTTGCAGAGACGGAAAATTGATTAGCAAGATTATTTTTTTCATATTGGAGATCAGGAGGAGTTGGTCTAGAATACCAATTTTTTGTAAGAGATGTAGGATTAGGTTTAGGATAATGCAATTTGTTGAGCTGAGTAGAGGGTTGAAATTGTCGAGCTAATTGATTAATCTCATTATCAGTTGAATCAGAATCAGATTGAGTAGAAACAGGTTCTTGTTGATTTAAAACAGTAAGACCTTTGGAGGGTGAAGCTTGTTCATTGGTAGCTAATTTGGTAAATAGTTGTTCGATAACTTTTACAGCAGATTGATCATTGGTGACTAAACTTTTGCGTTTGGAACGGTCACTGGGAAGGTTTATTAAAGGTTGATCGAGAGATTGTTTAGTAGATGTGGTATTAGCAGAATAATCATCTAAATTAGTTTCTATTTTATCTAATTGTTTACCAATTGTTTTTAAACATTGATTAGTATAATTATTTTGTTCAATAATTTTTTTAATTTCAGGGTCAGTGCCAGGCAACTTAAAAGGAGAGGCTGGGACTTCAGAACCTTGGCATTCAATAATTATATTAGATAGAGGTGGATGACTAGAGGTAACAAATGTATTATGGGAAGTTTTCCATTTATGTTTTGTGATTGTATTAATCTTTTTATAATAGTTATCCATATATTCAAAGAAAGATAATTCAAAACCATATTCGACCATAAAATCATACCATTTCCTAGTTATGCTGGATTGTTGAGCAGAATCATATTTAGCACGATAAGCATGTCTTTTAGTTCTATTTTCTTTAGATCTAAAATCAATAAGTAATTTATCTAAATCAGGAGTAAATTCTTTTTTGATTGTCATTAATTGAGGATTGATTGGATGTGTAATTTCGAAATCAGTTTGAGTAGGAGAATTTTGAGATTGTTGATCTTCTTCAGGTAAATGTGTGTGTGTTGAATAAACAGGTTTACTAATTTGTGAAGTTGTAGAGTTATCAATTCCTTTGAGTTTACTATTTGTAGTGTGGCCAAAATTGAGTTGACTATTTTTTCGAAATAAAGGAGTATTAAATATTTCATCTTCAGTTTCAATTTCAGTAGGTATACTAGAAGTACTATGTCTAGAGGATTGACCTCGATTAAATTTAATGTGAACTGAACCATCAGTATATTGTTGGATATCTTGGATATCTTGAATAGAAGATTGTTGTTGATTATGTTTATAATTTTCATTATTAGTAATCCATTGATCGGGGAGAGTAATATTTTTCCATTCAATCATTTGTGGAACATTAATATGGGATTCATTATTACTACTTTGGATTAGCAGAGTTTTATCTTTTGGACTTTTATGCAAAGCTTGAACATTTAAATTGGTTTTCATACATTTATAATGAACACGATAAATTAAAGCAATATTATGAACTTTTTCTAACATATTAGTAAATGAACCATTTAATTGAATATTTAAAGTTAATGCTTTTAAAATATGTGGATCACGTAAACTGAGTGTAAAATCAGGAAAACAATTAAAATGTACTGGACCCTTATGAAGACCAGTTTCCATCATACCCATTAAACTATCATTATAATCAATAAAACGAGCATCTCGTAAACATAATAAAACAGAAGCATTTTTTCCTTGTTGGGTTAATGGTTTAATACCAACTTGAATTAAGCCTAAATGAATAAAATTATTACCAGTTTTCAAATGTCTTTTAATTAGATCAACATCAAATAATTGACAAGTTTCCCTAGGTTTTTCTAAAGCATAAATTTGTTCAATGGTTTTAACATGCAGATTAACATTAAAAGTATTCTGTAAAAAAGTAGTTTTATAAATTTCCTTAACAGGTAATTTTGGTATATTCCAATTTAAATCAATTTTATCATTTTGTATTTCAACATCTTCTTCATTAATTACTAATCCTTGATTGAGTAGTGAGGGCAAAGTAGTTGATCTAGAACTGGCTGACGAGTTACTTCTAAATAATCGACTCATCTTTTGATTATTTAATCTGTATTATAGGAATCTTAATACATTGTCAAAATTTATCATGTTTTTCACATACCCGCATCCATACATACCCTATTCGGAAGACCCCTAAGTCCGACACTGCCTAACCCTAAGGACTTACTCTGGACAGGGACGAAAGTGGGTGACTTAGCTTGGTGGAAAGACACAGATAGAATTTTTGACAGATTAAGATGGCCGAAAACAGAATAACTAGCAGAAACATAAAGAACATGAAGAAGGAATCAGCACAAATAATACTAAAAATAAGTTAAACTAGCACTATAAGAAATAATAAAAGAAAACAGTTTAAATAAACATTAATAATAAAAACTTACAATTGTTTAATGGATTGAAACTAACAATTATTCAAAATACATAACTTGAAAACGGACTTGAAAAGAAAATTACAGAGATAGGTTTTTCTCTTGAGGAAGGGATGCTCTCAATTTTTCTAACTCTGCCTTATTCTTGACTGAAGAGGCCCTTTTATAATCAAAAGAGACCACCACTGTTAGCCTTGTGAGTGATTGCTGTGAGCCTTGTGAGTGAATAGTCTGGACTTGAAAGGAGCATCAGAAGCACATGGGAGTTGTCTGCTGCTTTCGGTGAATTATTAAAGCTTTTACTGTGCTGAATTTGTCGGTGGAATGAATCATGATGAATGATGAATAGTAATGTTGACTATTCATTGCTTGGAGGCATGTGACTGAGGGAATCAAATATAGATATATATATCAGCAGCTTTTCTCAAAAGACGAGTATTGATTGAAGCTGATAATTATAGCTATATAGAATCCAATGACTGAATTAAGCATATGGGTCCTGAGCATCTTGGAACTCGGGTCCATATGGATTTTGAGTAGTTGAACCTTCAGAGGAGTTTGAACCGTCTGAACCACCTTCTGAACTGCTGTTATCCGAGTCTGATTGGCTTGGGCCATGAGTAAACGAGCCATTTGGAGGAGTTCATCTTTGGATGACTTGGACTTGGGCTTAACCTTTGATTTGGATTTATCCTTTGACTTGGGCTGGTCAGAACTGGGCTTTGCTGACTTGGATTTAATCTTTGATTGGATGACTTGGGCTTGGAAGAACTGGATGATGGGCTTCCAAGATTGACTGGAGGAAGTTGGCTTCCTTGCGTGACTGGAGCAGTTGGGATCTGATGAGCTTTAACCATGGCAGGTGTAGGAGCATGAATGTTAATCGGGAACTCAGTTTGAACAATATCAACAATTCGTTGAATCTTGAAGTTTCCCACCATTTAACCTTATGTAGCCGCTGAATCACTTTACCAGAAATACCATATTGCCATTTGAATATCCAAGGGATCTTATGTTGGATATAAAAATAAGCAATTGAGGGAATTCTCTTTGCTGTGGAGTGAATGAGAAAACAGTGGAAAAGTAATTGACTTGATCCAAAATTACTGATGGAAGATGTCTGGAATGGCACCATAATGTGTCCACTAGGAATGGCAACGGGGCGGGCGGGGCCGGGGATCACCCTCCCCGTCCCCGATCCCCGAAGTTACAGAATTCCCCGTCCCCGTCCCCGATCCCCGACGGAACCCATCATCCCCCCCACCCCCGTCCCCTAACGGGGATCGGTTTCCCCGACCCCGGAAAATCCCCGCAGCTCATAAATCAGATCGAGATAGATAGAACATTTTCATCATCAACATCAACGGAACAACAATAACATCAAGATAGCTAGACAGATCATAATCATCAACAATAACATATTTTCATCATCAACATCAAGATAGATAGACAGATCGAGATAGATCTATCATCACTTCATCATCAAACACACACACACAAGCATATCTATCATCATCTTAAAAAAATAAAAAAATAAAAAAATAAAAACATATCTATCATCATCTTCATCATCTGTGTTGTTCTTGTTCAGATCTGCGGCAGATGGAGATCGATCGGAGGCGGAGAAGAGAGACGAGGCATGATGGAGATCGATCTAGCATCCAGACCTCAGATCGGAAGGACGTGATGAAGTCTCGGAAGGAGGGAGATCGGCGTGAGGCGTGATGGAGATCGGATCGGAGGGACATCAGAGGGAGGACATCGGAGGGGGGAGGGTTTACCAGAGAGAGTGAGAGAGTGAGAGATAGAAGGGAGGAGAAAGAAGGCTGCGGTTTGGTTAAAACCAAACCCTATATAGTTAATTATATATATAAGGGCAAAACATAATTTTCTGTCGGGGAAAACCGGGCGGGGATCGGGGCGGGGATCGGGGCCGGGGTCGGGGCGGGGATCGGGGCTGAAATCTGTATCCCCGTCCCCGGCCGTATATCATCGGGGAGAAATTTTGAATACCGTCCCCGTCCCCGCGGGGATATTTTCGGGGAATCACCACTTAATTCGGGTCGGGGGGTCGGGTCCCCGTCGGGCCGGGTCCCCATTGCCATCTCTAGTGTCCACCATCTCAGAAACCAAGTAGGTAATTCTGACTTAAACTTTTGATCAAATTGAAGAAACCAAGAGTGACTAAATGTTTCATTTTGATATAGGAGGACTTTGAACCAGGCATCAATATAATCATAATAATTATACTGAAGGGAGTGATTAGGTAAATCTCGAAGTTGATAAGGAGAACCCCATTCAACTAAGGAAACAATATTGTGAATATAAAGTGAATGGTAAACCACTTTACTAGTGTAAGTACGATCATAAATGGGTTTAATCACAATTGATTGATGGTTGAACAGGATGTCTTTATAGAAGGTAATTGTTTTCTCTGGATGGAGAGGAACAAAATGCCATCCAGGAGGGAAATAAGTTTTAACCAGATCATTAACAGATTGACTCTTTGGGTGACTAGGTTCTTTGAAAAAGAGATTAGTAGTTGTTGAGTCAACATAATCAGATCGAGCAGTTTTAATAGGATTAGGAGGTATGGAGTAACTGCTTGGCTAGATGAAGCAAAAGGATCATAGGCCAAAGCAGATGTGAAACTGGGTCGAGGAGTATTACCAAGAACTTGGTAACGGTTAATCATTTCAATAGGATTATTGGGTGACTAGATCCAAAGGTGGGATAAACTAAAAGAATAAAAGCTGGATGGAACCAAGGCTTTAGAAGGGGGCCTTGGGCGAGACATCTGTTTAAAAAGAAACAAAGGTTAGCAATAAAGATTAGCAACCACTAAGGAGATCTAAATAAGTCTGATGAAAATCCAAACAGTTGTAATAATCAGCAAGTAAATGGCGACGAGCTTGGATTTGGTGGTACTGAATGTATTGAGCACGTTTAGTAGTTTTTTTGGCTAATTTTATCCGGGCAATGCGATAAGCAGTTTGGTGAATCAGATCACGGTAATGGGTAATTTGGTTTTATGGTAAGCAATAAATGGAGTGGTCCCTATCCCCCTTGTAAAAATTCTCGGGTAAGGAAATCGGGAATGGAATTTTGACAACCAGGTATATATTCAATAGTAAAATCGAAAATACTTAAAATAGATTGCCAACGGGCAAAAATTTGCTTACTAGCAAGATTTTGAACATCTTTTTCTAAAACATATTTAGCAGATTTGCAATCAACACGAAGTAAAAATTTTTGATTTAAAATATCATTTTGAAATTTACTAATACATAAAACAGTAGATAAAATTTCTTTTTTAATAGTACTATAATTTAATTGTGCTTTATTCCAGACACCAGAGTGATAACGAACAATTTGTTCAGATGATTGAGGAGTGACTTTCTGAAGGAGAATGCCACCATAACCAACATCAGAGGCATCAGTTTGAATAATTTTGAATGAATTTTCAGTAGGAATACCAAGACAAGGAAGAGACTTGACATATTGTTTAACCTGTTTAACAATAGCAGTATGAGTAGAAGACCAAGGAGGAGGATTGTCTTTTAACCGATCAAACAGAGGTTGACAAGTTTTCCTAAGGTCTTTGTAAAATTCAGCAATATAATTCAGTGGTCCTAAAAAACGTTGTAGTTGAGTTTTATCTAAGATTTCATCAGGAAATTTAGACGCAAATTCAATGGAACGACTAATAGGTAAAATAGTATTCTGGTGAATATCATAACCTAAAAATCGGACTTTGGTTGAAACAATTTAATCTTAGGAGCAGAAATGACTAGACCATGACTCTTAATGGTATAAAAGAAGGCAGTAAGATGTTTCCAGTGTTCACTAATTGATTTTGAAAAAATAAGAATATTATCTATATAAACTATGGAAAAATGACTAAATGGATTGAAAATATCATTCATTATATGTTGAAATTCACTAGGAGCATTTTTTAACCCAAATGGCATGACATTCCATTCATAGTGTCCAAATGGTGTAGTGAAAGCAGTTTTATATCTATCCTTAGGATGAATTTGAATTTGCCAAAAACCACTTTTTAATCAAATTTACTAAAAATAACAGCTTGACTAAGTCTTTTAATCAAATCTTTTTTATTAGGAATAAGATACCTAATCCATTCTAAAACAGCATTTAAAGGTTGTAATTAATGACTAATCGAGGGACACCTCGTTCTAATTCAGCATTTTATTAACATAAAAAGCAGGACAAGACCATGGGGATTTACTCGGACTAATTATTCTATTTTTTAACAATTCATTAATTTCTTTTTTATACATTTCAAGTAATTCATGATTTATTTGAATAGGTCTAGATTTAGTAGGAATTTGTTTTTCATTAAAATTTTTGATATATGGCAAAGTAACTACATGTTTTTTCCTATGCCAAAACGCAGTAGGTAAAGTTGAACAAACAGCTGATTCAAGTTTTAATTTAAATTCATTAATCTGAGAAATAATTACGGGATCAGTTAATTGTTGATCAATTCTTTTGTAATTAATTTCTTCTTTAAGAAATTTTAAATGTCTACTTAATCGATTAATAGTGTGAGAGATAGAACAATCTTTTAATTGATTTAATTCTAACATTTCAGGTGGAGATAAGAATTTAAATGTAACAGGTTGACCGAAAACATGAGTAGTTATTCCTTCACTAGATGTAGTAAATGGATATAGTAAATAGATAAATGGTGTACCTAAAATGATTTTATCAGTCATGTTTTTTACTAAAACAAATGAGGTTTTAAAACAAACATTATTGTGACAAACATGAACTTTAGGTAATTTATATTTAATATGCATTTTACTACCATTAGCAGAGGTTAATCTTTCATGACATTTTTCATAATATTTAGTAGGGAGTAAACCTTCTTGAATGCAATTTAAATCAGCACCAGTATCAATTAATGCAACAAGTTCTAATTCAAAGTTATTAATAACAATTTTAATTTTTGAATACACTTTTGAATATAAATTTTATTAATTAGATTTAATCTTTTATTTTCAAGATTGTTTGATTGAGATTGGTGTGATCGATTATCGAATAGAAGGTTTTCAGGATTAGTATGGTCAGAATCATGACCAGATTCATTAGGAGATTCTCATTATTATCTTGGAAATTTTCTAAATTTTTATTAGGTTTTAATGTAATAATTTCGTCTTCTAAATGTTGATCTTTATTTTGTAGTTCTTTAATAGTTTGTTTAATCTGATTGATTTCTTGTTGTAAATCTTGAAGTGTAACTTCTTTTTGTTTATTCTTAAATCTTTCTAAAGTTTTAGATAGACTAATAATTGGTTTCTCTTGCCTAGTTTAGAATCAGTATTATTAATTAATAAAGATTTAAGTCTATCAGTATATTTCTTCTTTAATTCTGGATCATCTAATTTACTAATTAGTTCAATAAGAGCAGATTCTTCTTGATTTTGTTTAGTAAGAACAGTAATTTGTTTAACAGGTTTACAACAAACATCATTACATCCTAATTCTATATTATTATCAGAATCATTACTAGGTGAATGGTAATCAGATGAAGTATTCGGATTATCAGAAGAGGAATCACTAATAGATTGATTTAATTGAAAGATTTCAAATAATTGATTTTTTGATTCATCATAATTTGAAGTTGATTAACTTTATCTTTTAATTTTTGTTTCTCTTTACACTTATTAGAATAATGACCTTTTTGACCACAGTTATAACATGTAATATATCTTTATTAGATTTAGATTTTGATGTGATTTTGACTTGTAATATTTCTTTTTTGGTTTAGTATAAAATTTATCATTTGATTTAGAAGGTGAATAGTTCTTTTTGTATTTATTTGAATATTTGTGTCTATGTTTACTATGTTTATGTGGTTTCCTACGAGAGGGTGCTACAGGAGGTAAACCATATTGTTCACAGAAATTTCCTAATTCATATTTAGCCTTGTGCTTATCTTTTTGAGCTTTTTGACTAAGTTTAAGATCAATACACATTCTTAATCCTTCTTTTTGAATAGTGCTAATTATATCACCATAGGTTAAATTATCATATTCAATTATTCCAGTAGGTTGACTAAGAATATCTCTAATTTTGTGAGCAAATAAATCAGGTAATCCATTAATAAATTTTTCTTTCCAAAATGATTTAGTACAGTCTTCTCTTAACATAACTCTAGAGGTAAAAACATCTTTATACCATCTAAAATCACTTAAGGTAGGACAGGTCAGGTTACTAAGTTGATCATGTATGCGAGAATATATATTAGTAGGAGTTCCTATAAAATGTCTAACTATTGTGTAGATTAATGTGTTAACACCATCAGGTACATAATAACCAATATGTTCATCAAAGATAGGGAGATCATTTGCATCTTTTTGATTAGCATGTAAGATTGATTCACGTTGTTCTGCAGTGAGATATTTTTCCCACCAAGATTTGAGCATACCGGTAAAACCAGAGGTTATTAAAGAAGCAATTTCAGGTTGAGAGTAATCAGGGTAATTAGTTAAATAACTATTAGCAACCATAGATAAATGATTTAATTTTTGCAATATTTGATCTTCACTTAAACCATCAATATTCCATTCATATAATTTTTTGGCAGAGACAGAAAATTGATTAGCAAGATTATTTTCTTCATATTGGAGATCAGGAGGAGTTGGTCTAGAATACCAATTTTTTGTAAGAGATGTAGGATTAGGTTTAAAATAATGCAATTTGTTGAGCTGAGTAGAGGGTTGAAATTGTCGAGCTAATTGATTAATCTCATTATCAGTTGAATCAGAATCAGAATCAGATTGAGTAGAAACAGGTTCTTGTTGATTTAAAACAGTAAGACCTTTGGAGGGTGAAGCTTGTTCATTGGTAGCTAATTTGGTAAATAATTGTTCGATAGCTTTTACAGCAGATTGATCATTGGTGACTAAACTTTTGCGTTTGGAACGATCACTGGGAAGGTTTATTAAAGGTTGATCGAGAGATTGTTTAGTAGATGTGGTATTAGCAGAATAATCATCTAAATTAGTTTCTATTTTATCTAATTGTTTACCAATTGTTTTTAAACATTGATTAGTATAATTATTTTGTTCAATAATTTTTTTAATTTCAGGGTCAGTGCCAGGCAACTTAAAAGGAGAGGCTGGGACTTCAGAACCTTGGCATTCAATAATTATATTAGATAGAGGTGGATGACTAGAGGTAACAGATGTATTAGGGGAAGTTTTCCATTTATGTTTTGTGATTGTATTAATCTTTTTATAATAGTTATCCATATATTCAAAGAAAGATAATTCGAAACCATATTCTACCATAAAATCATACCATTTCCTAGTTATGCTGGATTGTTGAGCAGAATCATATTTAGCACGATAAGCATGTCTTTTAGTTCTATTTTCTTTAGATCTAAAATCAATAAGTAATTTATCTAAATCAGGAGTAAATTCTTTTTTGATTGTCATTAATTGAGGATTGATTGGATTTGTAATTTCGAAATCAGTTTGAGTAGGAGAATTTTGAGATTCTTCATCTTCTTCAGGTAAATGTGTGTGTGTTGAATAAACAGGTTTACTAATTTGAGAAGTTGTAGAGTTATCAATTCCTTTGAGTTTACTATTTGTAGTGTGACCAAAATTGAGTTGACTATTTTTTCGAAATAAAGGAGTATTAAATATTTCATCTTCAGTTTCAATTTCAGTAGGTATACTAGAAGTACTATGTCTAGAGGATTGACCTCGATTAAATTTAATGTGAACTGAACCATCAGTATATTGTTGGATATCTTGGATATCTTGAATAGAAGATTGTTGTTGATTATGTTTATAATTTTCATTATTAGTAATCCATTGATCGGGGAGAGTAATATTTTTCCATTCAATTGAAATGAATATTCACACTATTATATTCACATTAATTTGAAATTAATTTTTGACATTGTATTGTCAATTACATGATGTGAATATTCAAACTAAAACATACGAATGTGAACGTTCATATCACTATATTAAATGAGAGAGAATGTTCACATGTTGTGAACGTTCACATCACTACATGTTGGGAATAAAAATGTGTTGTCAATTAAAAATATAATGAACGTTATTTTTAATGTGTTATCAATTAAAAATAAGAAGGTTCACATGTTGTAAACGTTCACATCACTACATTAGATTAAAGAAAATTTTTCGAAAAGGTGTTGTGAACGTTTATATCAGATGATAGAGAATGTTTACATTATTTTTAATGTGTTGTTAATTAATAATATATCCACATCAGATGAGAGAATGTTCACATTATTTTTAATGTGTTGTCAATTTAAAATATATTCATATTATATAATAATATAAAATAATAAATAACATCAATGTTATTTAATTTGTATATGAATTTTTTATGCATTGGTCTTTTCCCTTCTCTCTCCTTTCCCAACATTAAATATTAATATTAAATATAAGGACATAAGAGTTTAGTAAAATAGTGTAAATCAAGAAAAAGGACTTTATAGAATAAAAGTATAAATACATGAGATTAAATGGATTAAAAAATTATTTCACGGATTTTTTGGGTTAGAACACTTCTAAATGAAATTTATCAATAAAAATTCCTTATTTGTTCTTACATTTAGTTTATTAAAAAATAATAAAAATTATATTACTAATGGAATCATCATTTTTATTGTAAGAGAGTGATCATTCCAAAAGAAAATTGAGAAATAATCATTCTACTCTATTTCATTTTTATTCTAACTTTGCTCTATTTGATTGGTTCAATATATTAAGGTGTAATAAAATGATTATTCATTCTCACATTTGGTTCACTAAAAATAATATATATTATCAATGGAATTATATCATGCACCATTAATGTAAGTCTCTTGTGTGTATAATGCAAATCTATTCACATGCTTGGTGCAAGTATCTCCAGTGTCAAAGTAGTTCCAAAAAATATTCTCATCTATAGTGCTATTATTTTGTGATTGTTTCATCTATTTTCAATTTTTCTAAAATTATTTAGGTTATTTCGAAATGTTATATGACATTGCTTTTGATAAATAAAAAATCATAAAACACATTAAGAGAGTTATCCATTATCTCTTGACAAAAGTAGGCTAGTATTGCCCCATATTACGGACTACTAAATAATTGCTCATATTTAAGAGTCACATAACTCAAAAAATAGTAAAATTGCTTCTTCCATTCTTGAAATTTTTGACACCAAGTAGCAACTAAGACTCTTTTTGGGTAGAGAAACAACTAGGAAAATGTGAAAAAAATAGTTTATATTTGATTCACATTTCTCTCCTTTTTTTCTAACATAAATCTTACTCAAATCCAAAATCCAAACACTTGGGAATGCTCAACAATTTACTCAACATGGTGAAGAATGTCTTCATCTTTTGATTGATTCTGATCAACTTTAAAACTAACAGAACTCACACACACACAGACTGACTGGTAAATGATTTTCAACTCTGCCTCTAAAGGGCAAAAAAAAAAAAAAAAAAAAAAGAAAAAAAGAGGACCCTAGTAAACTTGATATGTGAACTTCAATAAATATTAATTGGAGATGGACTAAAAGAACAGTTATTTGTAAAACAATGAAATCAGAGACCTGGTCCTTTTAAAACCTTTGAAATGGCTCGAATGGTGGAAGGTGTAGTTCGACAACATCCACCAATGAGTTTAGCTCCTGAATCACGCCATCTTGTTGCAAACAACTTGAACTTGTCATCATCAAAACACTTCGACGGCTGTTAACCCAAAACATGATTTCAAGTCAGTTAATCGACTAAATGCGACGATGTTCATTTAGAGAGAGTTTTGTTCAAAAAAGGATGATGATTAATATTGTTGTATAAGCAAATTGCAAAGAATTGGAAACAACATAGACTCACCAGCCATCTCTTAGCCCTGCCATCCCATACTTCACCACTATTCGGATAAACAACTATTACCTTTCCAGTTAACTGTAAGTTAAGGAGAAAAAAAAAATGCAGTTCAGATCACTACAACGTTGTGGTATTCAGAAGAAAGGACAATGATCAAAGAAAAAAGAATTTTGTCAATTTTATTGTTAGTTATTTGTTAAATACAAAATTTGTTAGCAAATTATTACCTCCTTAAACTTCTGAACAAGACCTTGAACAAAATGGGGAGGTGCACAATTTATTCCAACGGCTGAAACTTTGTTGCTACAATTTATGATGTCAAGGCATTCCTTGAAGCTCTCTCCTGACGGTGCATTTTCACCGTCTACAGAGCTGAAACAGATCCAAGATGGGATTTGGATGTTTTCTTCCTTAAGCAACTCAACACATGCCTGCAATTTGGATATTTCTAAGATTTTGAGTTGTTATCAAAGTAGAATAAGAAGTCAAACTCCACACATGTTGATTGTTCATAGCCAGTTAGCATTGTCATGTTTCACTGTTAATCTCAAGACACGTGCACTGTCCTCCTCCTTGTTGGAGTTGTTTTAAATTATTTGTAATAAAATAAGATATCTAGTTTATCATCTGAAGTTTTCTAATATATAAATATCTATTGTTGTTAAGTTCTATACATCACTGAATAATCTCAATCACCCTAAAGTACCCTTTATTGGATCCTTAATTACAACACTGTTCTCAATTTATGTAATTACTTTTAGACTTAATTTAGACCTTGGATATGTGAAAAGAAAAGAAAAAGGTACGAAAAGTGTATGAAATAGAAATTTTTTTTTTCTACAAATTCATGATTCACACACAACATTAGGCTATTCCACAAGAGAAGGCAGTGAGAAAGCAAAAGGGCAAAATCTACTAAAGCAAGTTCAGGTAAAAAGACTTGTCTTTTTTTATAGGATTGATTCGAAGAGTGCTGGCCATGGTGAAGAGTCGAATTTCTGATAAGTAACACAAGCACAAATCTAGCTGTCTACTTTAAAAAGCACAGCCCTGCGAATACTATCTTTAGCATAAAAAACACTTTCATTAATCAACAAAAAATCAAGATGTCAAACACAAGAAAGGATCCTAATCAGAAAGCACTTACAACTAGAATTGATGGAAGAGCATACCTGAGCTTCTAGTTTATTGGGTATGGTCTCAAAGGCAAGCAAATCTGGACCTGCTTCGACAAGAACTTGCAATCTACGTCGATGAAAATCCTTCAACTTATCCAAATCCACATTAGGTCCATAACACCCACTGAATGCAAAAGAAGTTACTTGTTTGAGTGTACAAAGCAAAATATTTCTAACCAAACCACAAAGAATAAAGATTATTGATGATGACACAAGTGATCTACTACATATATTCTGGAGATAATGGCAAAATTCTAGCGTATACCTGTACTCTGAACCATCGGCAAGATAAGCTCCATAGCTTCCAATGGAGGCTGCAACCAAAGCCCTGTTATAGCTATGTCCGGAAATTCTTTTCTTGGCATCCCAAAACTTATCACGTGCTTCAACAGCTAGTTTGACGCTCTTTTTCAGTAACGATTCTCCTTCTTCAATGGACAGCCCTTTGGATAGGAATCCGGGAAGGGTAGCCTATAGAAACACAAAAATTAGATATAGCGATTTCAAAATTGGTATTCAAATCATATTATATTCATGGACAGTAATATATAACTCTAACAATATGATTTTGGTAATTGGGTCTTAAAACATATTAACTTGGGCTCCTTTTGAAGTCATCTTCTATTTTTGTATAATCTTTCCTCATAAAATCTGCTCCTCTGTTTAGAAATTTTTCACCAATTTATACTGGAAGAAATTGGAAATGATCAAATAACATTTTCTCTGAACATGATGTAGCTGGTATTAAATTTTCAAAATCCATATCTTTGACATAATGGAAATTAACAATTTTGTCAATTAATTTTCCATAACAACTTTAGTGCTACATTTCCCAAATTTTTTTACACAACTTATATCTACCCAAATCAAATAAGAACAGCATTGTTTGTTGCAAGATATAATGAATAAAAACATAAAATTAAAATAATAATAAAAAAATAGATTCATGGCTTTTGGTGGAATGGACTGCAAACCTGATAAGATGAAGTTACCAAGATGTCTGCACCAGCTTCCAAATATTCCAAATGAACCTATTATATACACAATTCAACATATTTAGAAGGTTTCAAATCATTCCATTGTGTAATATCTTATAGCTATTTTAAAAACTATACATACATGTTCAAGTCCTGCCACTATAGGACTCATATATAATTTATAAATGAGTTAATTACACACCAAAACCCTTCAATTATCAATAAATATCAACGTATTCCCTCATCTATGAACCCGTACATATTGATCATCAACTATAAAATTCGTACAAATGCTCCATCATTGAGGTGCTCTGGAAGGTAGAAGTGATACATGTTTCTAATTGAAAAGGTCAAAATGTACAAGTTGATAGATGAAGGATAAAGTGAAATTTGTTAATAGTTTACCGAGCTTGGTGTACTTAACTTTTATAAATCAATACCCAGAAAGTAACAAATGAAACAAGAACAAATTTGAAGAAACAGAATGAATGCATATACATGTATGTATGAGGTTAGAGAGAGAGAGAGAGGGAGAGAGAGAGAGAGAGATAGAGAGAGAGAGAGACTCGTTTGATGAGATCAGGGTCGTTGATCAAGCAAATGGAACTCCAAAGAGAATCGTTGATGGTGGCGCCGTGTTTCTCAAGCTGGGTGGCGAAACCGCCGTCTACGACGGCGCAACCACCTGCCTTCTCTATCAGATCTTCCAGCGATCCTTTCGCCTTTTGAATCCCCATCTTGTTTACCCTCTCCTTCTCTCTCTCCCTCTCTCTCTATATATATTCAGAGAGAACAGAACAGTTGTAAAAACCAAAGTTACGGAAATGGCGAGAGAAGAAAACAGAGCACGTTCGAAGTCTTCAAGGGGGACTTTAAAGCAATACATTGGTGCTGTGTGTGTATGGGGTGTCATATGACGTGTTTATCAATATATATCTATTTATTTATTTTCATAAATAACTGGGTTTGACGGTGAAATGTCACTGTTAAGGTTGTGTAAAATATAGTTTAATTTGTTAAAATTGTATTGATTTGTATTAATTATTAATTGTGATTTAAACTTTAAAATTTGTAATCCGTTAATCGAATCGTTCCGTTCTGTTATAATTAATACATATATATTTTTTTAATTTTTAATGAAATATCAATATAAAAATGAGTGTAAAAAAGATTTAAGATATGAAATTTATTACAAATTAATAGTTATATATATTAAACATATTATATAAAATTATTTTGTGTTATATATCTAAAAAATATTATACAAATTAGTGTTATATATTATGTAAATGTATTAGTTAGAATATTCTTTAATCTGTCAATCCCTCAAAAACCGTTTAAACCGCAATTTATCAATCCGCTAATTCGCTATCCCGTCATTTAATTTGTAATTTTACTTTCAAACCGTCTGAATCACACGATACACATCCTTAATCACTGTGAATCCAAAAAATAAAAATAAAAATAAAAATAAAAATAAATTAAATTAAAAACAATATGACAGACATGACTATTAATAAGATATTATCATGCGAGTTCTTAAAAATATTATTAAAATTTATCATTTGTGGGTGATATTATTAGTGTAATGTTAAGAATTTTAAATATTTTATTAATATTTTTATTAAATGTCTCATATAAATATAAGACTTACATAAAATTTATATATTATAAATCTCATACTCATACAAAATATTTAATAAAAATATTAATAAAGTATTTAAAATCTCTAACGTTTCTCGATATCTTTAACTTGCTATCACCGTTACATTATTTTTGCTCTTGAGAATGACGCTCCTTAACTTGGTTTTCACTTTTTTTTTTTTTTTTTGGTCAGCTCACAACTGATTTCATTAAACGAAAACAAAACACTGTTAAAATAACTTTGAAATTATGTATGGTATTCCCGATAAATAAAAAATTATACAGAATTAATTATATTTTAAGTTTACAAAGTATGAGCCTTATATTATTGAAAAAATTAGTGATGAATTCAATTTGAAGGGTATTTAAGGTATTAGATTTAATGAATATTTTTTTTTTGAGTGAAATGAATATTTTTTATTAGTGATAAATTCACTTTTTATGAAATAGTTTGGTGAGAAATCCTTTTAATTGTTTTGAAGGACATTTTATTTTCAATTTTACACCTTAATTTATCTGTTGACTTTTGTTCACTATCTGTTCAAAAAATTTCACAATCTGTTCAAAAAAAATCTTATTTGTTCAAATTTTTTCTATCTGTTCATTTTTTTCTTATTTGTTTAAATTTTTAACCCTATCTGTTTAATTTTTTAATCTTTTCAATTCAAATCTCTCTTATCTGTTTAAATTTTTGTCCAAATAAAATTCTATATGTCTAATTTTTTTATCTATCTATTTAATTTTCCTTATTTGTTCAATTTTTTTTTTTTTTTTTTTGGTCTTTTCAATTCAAATTTTGTTCTTATCTGTCAAACCAACTCTATCTAACATCAAAATCTTTTTTATCTGTTGAAATTTTGTATCTATATGTTGCAATTGTTAAAGAGATGAGAGAGTTATATGTTACAATATCAAGCCAAATCATACATATCTGTTAAAAAATTATTATTTTTCTATTTGTTCAAATATCTTTCTATCTCATCTGTTCAACACAATACAAGAACAAGAAAAAATGGTGTGATTTGTTTCATTTTCATCAGCAACATCATTAAAATCAACATCAACAACCAAAATAACTACAACTACAACTACATACACATATATAACAGATCAACTACCAATAAATAAATAAATAAATCTGGAGACAGAAACACACACACACACACACACACACACACATGAGATTTAAGTGTGTATCATCAACACAGATTAGAGATCTGTGTATTATCAAACAGATTTGAGATCTGTGTATTGAGTGTGCGTCACATAGAGAGAGAGAGATCTGACGAAAGTGATTATGCGGTGTGTCGGCGGCGATGGACGATGGAGGAGAACGATGTGAGGTGTGAGAGAGAGTGAACTAACGCCGAAAATGCTTGTAACTTTTGTTCAAATCTAAGGAGGCACCAACAACGTCTACTCAAATCTGCCGTGGCAGAGGGAACTGACGCCGAAGTATGAGGGTTTGACGATTCTAGCATCACGACAATGGTAATGACAGAGAGAAGGAGACAACAGTGACTGTGTAGCTGCGAAGGGGAGAGACGACGATGACTGCATCATTGTGAAGGAGAGGAGAGGGAGAGACGATGATGACTGCATCATTGTGAAAGGAGAGGAGAGGGAGATAGATAGAGAGAGAGAGAGAGTGTGTGTGTGTGTGTGTGCGCGCGTGTGTGTGTGTGAGTAGAATGAAGATAGAGAAAGAGACTAATGAGTGTGATTTGTTAGGTTTGGATGTATATATATATATATATATGTAAGGAATGGTATTTTGGTTAATTTGATTGAGTTTGTACTTTTGGACAAAATATTTTAGCGCCTGGAATTTTAAACAAACAAAACTGAAATTTGGATTTTTGAACCGAGTACTCTATATTATTTTCGTCTCTAATATTTAAATTGTTTCAATATAATTTTTTGATATATGAAAAATGTTTCAATTTAATCTTTTCATACGCAATTTAAATATTGATAGATTAAATTAAAATATTTTTTATATGTTGGAGACCGGGTCTAAATTAAAATAATTTTATATATTAGAGATCAAATTGACACAATTTAAAAATTAGGGACTACTTGACACAATTTAATATTGGGGAACAAACTGATACAAGATTCACACAAAGTGGGTCATTTCTAATCTCTCAATTGCAAAAATGACTTAGTATTATCTTACTTATTGTTAGAATAGTAGAGAGAGAGGGAGAGAAAACAATATGTATTATATTGAATGAATTGTATTAAATAAATTGTATTGAATGAATTGTCCTATACAATAGAAGACTTGTATATATAAGCTGAGAAAGGGTATCCTACTAGAAATCTAACTATGAGAAAGAGTATCCACCTAACTCTGGCAATACCTAATATATCTAGGAAATCAATACCTAATATATCTAGGAAATCAATACTATATATACATTAACATCCCCCCGTCAAACTCAAGGAGGGTAAACATCTTGAGTTTGGAGAGAGAAATTAAAACATAAAATAAAACTAAATAAAATAAAAGGAAAATAGATTGCAAAATTCGAACGAGAGCGCAAGGGCGCTTGAAATAGATCAAAGGCCAGAACTAAAGCCAGGAGACAGTTTATAGTCGTATCGGACCATTGTAGGAACTGGCTAAAACTAATTCCGAGACAATTTAAGGTCATGTCGGACTGATATAGAAACTAGTTGGAACTAATGCCGAGAGACAGTTTATGGTCATGTTGGACCATTGTAGGAACTGACTGGAACTAATGCCAGGACAGTTTAAAGGGGTCATGTCGGACCGATGTAGGAGCTAACCAGAATCAATGTCGGGACAGTTTACGAGGTCATGCCGGGCCGTTATAGAGATTGGTTAACCGAAATCAATGTTGGGATAGTTTAAAGGGGTCATGCCGGACCGATATAGAGAACTGGATGTTGAACCAGTAAGCGTGGCACACACATAACTTATGATGTAGTACTGAACGATGATGGCAACAAATAACTGAGTGCGCCAAGGGGTGGCTTGGATTGTGTGCCAGAGGGGGCATCTTGGATTGTGCGCTAGAAGGGCGCGGCTTGGGTGGTGCGCCAAAGGAGGAGGCTTGAGTGATTCGCATGGTGTATAACCATGGGCGGCTTGGGTGGTTCGCATAGTATATAACCATGCTCACCATGATACAGGTATAATACCCATCTCAAACTCAAATAGGTTTGAAGATAGAAACCTATTTGAGATTGAAACAGAGGAAAAGACAAAGTGGAGTAGAAACACAAAAAAAGAAGGATTGTGAGCAAATATATATATGATAGAGATATTTGGGGTAGAAATAAACCAGCGGATAGAGGAAGAGATCACCACGAAGTGATACTGAAAGGAAAATATGGCAGCGAAATGAATTGAGGTCCAGCAGGCAACCAAGGCAAGGCTACAGCCCGCCGGTAAAGCGAAGAACACCAAGAGCTTAACCTATATCTTTGATACCATGTTAGAATAGTAGAGAGAGGAGGAGAGAAAATAATATGTATTGTATTGAATGAATTGTATATAATAAATTTTCCTATACAATAGAAGGCCTGTATATATAAACCGAGAAAGAGTATCCTACTAGAAATCTAATTATGAGAAAGAGTATCCTATAAGAAACCTAACTCTAGCAATACCTAATATGTCTAAGAAATCAA
The DNA here is from genome assembly GCA_030407325.1 of Camellia japonica. Classification (NCBI taxonomy): domain Eukaryota; kingdom Viridiplantae; phylum Streptophyta; class Magnoliopsida; order Ericales; family Theaceae; genus Camellia; species Camellia japonica. The sequence goes on along the minus strand of JAPPVO010001425.1, from coordinate 1,418 downwards.
TACCTAATATATGTAGAAATATATACCATATATATTAACACTTATAAATTATTTCACTATGTCATTATAATTAAAATATCACGTTAACAACATAACATAATTAGATAATAATTACTCCTCTTTTCACTCTTTTTTCTTGATAAAATTTGACACTCAAACATTGGTATTTATAATTGTTTGGAAATATTACAATCCAATGTACTTTTAAAAATTATTGAAAATTTTATATTTTTAATTATTAATATTAATAAAAAAAGTATTAATCTATTATTATTTCATAAAAATACGCTGATATGTAATTTTTCTTCATTGTTTCTTGGTGTACTGAAAAAGCTTGGTGTAGCTAAAATTTTACTTACCACGGACGGCAGTAAAATAGCATAACAAGTCACCTAATAGTATTGTCTCCGATGTAATATCAAGTGGTGTGGGGACATAATTTTTGAATGACAACACGTGGCCGAGGTGGTATCGGAGTGCCAGCCAAGGCGTCACGTGTCTTGGACATAACGCCGAGATTATCTCGGCAAAGCTGAGGTTATCTGCAAAGATACCGGAATCCGGGATAAACGGATAAGGGACAAGAGTCCTAGAATGAGAGGGGACTTCAGTTTGGGTAAAGATAAGACTCTTAGAGAGTTTATCCTAAACCTACTGGGAGTCCAAGATTAGCAGTAATCCTAAATCCATTAAAGCTAGGCTTCTAATGGGATTAGGTCAGTGTTGGCTATAAAAAGAGGCACCCTCATGGGTCTAAGGTACGCTTTTTGTATTCTGAATAATGAGTTAAGCACTTTTGCTATCTTTGAGAGATAACTGACTTGATCGTCGGAGTGCCCCCGGGTGGACGAACCACCGCCGGAATCTCTTCTTTCTGTTGACAGGTTGTTCGGGCATAATCTATTCTGCCGGTGTTCTCTAGCTGAGTACCTGTTTGGCAGTGTGGTCGAAAATTGACACACACAATTTGGCACCGTCTGTGGGAAAGACAGGAGAATAGATGGCCAACGACGGACAGAAAGAGAAGGTTGGGGATGACATTCCTACTGGGAGTGGGAAATATATTGACCTTGACGTCGAGGAAGACAACTGCAACGAAGAGGCTCGTGATAAGAATCATAGGGATAAAGACGTAGGCCAGGAGGGCGACGTATCAATAAATTATACCAAAGCGGGTATTATAAGGAGGACGACCTCCAGGAATAGAAAGATAATGCCTGCGGAGGAACGAAGAGATGAAGGGAATGGTGGACAAATTGGCGAATCTGCAAACGGTCGTCAATTTCATGATGCAAAACAACATCATGCAGCCACCATTCCCGTTACAACACACGCCGATTCTAGTGGCCAAGAACAATGCCCAGAAGGGAGGGCAGAAAACAGTCCCTATAGCCCCCCAGCATGCCAGGACCAAGGAA
>JAPPVO010001424.1:0-36247 GCA_030407325.1 Camellia japonica | reverse complement strand
CACTGATCTGGTAATTGCTGAACTGGCGATCTGTGCCTGACTGGCCCTCTTCACCCTGCCTCTGGTAAAGGAACACTGATTACCCTTGAACTGAATCTCTTACCCGACAAAGTCTATCAACACAAGTCCGGTGTACCCGGGGGATATTGGAGCCCTCTGAAGCTATGGTTCCCAGACTACCCTATCAAAAGAGAAAATGGACAGCATCTCAGCCTAATTTTACCTGAACAAATACGAGCAAAGTTTGAATAAGTGTTCCCTCTACTGAATTCTGCCCCCAAAATTCTGCCTGTAAACTGTTACCCTCAGGTAAACTGAATCCCAAAATACTGAACTGGTGCCCGCAGGCCTGGTGCCCAAACTTGTAAACTGATACATGCATTCCCTGTAGAGACACACTCTAAAGCACATAACAGATAAGTGAGAGCCAAAACACCCCTATGTTGAGGTAGGGTTTCCCTGTCCTATTTTGTCAGGAGCTAGGGTTTTACTACGCACACAGCGGGCGGTTTCAAACAACCTATAAACGGGTAAGCAACCTGTCCTAATTTGGAATGGTCACTATGGATCCGAGTATGCACTAGGTCGAATGGTCAAAAAGGTGCCCCGGTAAAACCGGGGTTTGTGTTCCCATGCTGTCAGAGCCCAGAGCCGATCAGCCTTATGGACATGCCTTGACAAGACAAGCCTCCGGCAAATCGTTCGGGAATGGCATATGGCAAACACGGTGTCCTAGGCGCACCAATGCAAGTGCAATGCAAAGAAACACACAAATGTAGTCAAAACTAGATATCATGAGTTCGAGTTAAGTTCTCTAAATCCCCAGCAGAGTCGCCAGAAATTGTAGACGTCCCCGAACGCCCCGGGAGGGTTAGGTCCCGTTCTGTTCATGTTGGGGTCACTACAGTTCAAGGACTCAAATGTCACGGTTCTCAATCTTGAACCAAAGAGTCCAAATCCGGCAAATCGTTTTGAAAACAGATTTTTTTGAAAGAAGTGCCAAACATGGACTGCTTTGCCAGATAACAGAGTCGCCACCTAAATATTTTAAAATGGGAAATTTAGGAAACCCTGACTCGTTGCCGAAGGCCACGTGTCCGTCATCACCAAAGTTGGCTCGGGAACTTGGGTACGATTGGGGAAGGTCACATCGTGAGCACCCCCGCTCGCCCGGTCAAAGACCGGCCTCTACTAACCATGATATCTGTTTTTGAAAACATTGTATGCTCTTATTCCGGTTATTAGCCTAGGTTACTATGTGATGCTCGCAGCAAATAAGTATAGACTGAGCGCCTGAATTGGAACAAAACACTTCATGTTTGTTTGTTTTGAAAATGGTTTGATGGTGCTACCCGCAGGTAGGCTAAGACGCGGATTTGCCACCCTCAGGTGGGCTTAGAAAACATGATTTTGCCACTATCTAGTGGGCTTAAAACAAACAGTCAATGATTCGTCCAGTCCAAGCAACTCAACCTCCACCCACAGGCATTCAAGGCAGTTATATCACATAAGCATATAGCCTCATGGTAAGCATGCTGTCATGGCAACACTCACACGCATGCAAGGATGCTAAAGCATAAAACTTACCGAGTACTCCAAGCCAAAAACAGAAACTTATTAGAAATCATGCATGATCCTAATTATACAGGAATGCCTAATGCAACACATGCAATAATGCAACTATAGCAGGCTCGGCTATTCTAAACATGGCATATGAAATGCTACAACTAACACGTATTCAATTTGGAATTGAAATACAAATGCAGTTTGTATGATGCGCCGAGCCCGGTGCGTGCAAAACAGATGAATGATGCAACATGCTATCATACTGTATGCTAATTGAAATATGCCCTATATCTAACCATCGTAAGCGGATAAATAAAAGGGAGAAAGAAATGGGGGTTGGAAGACATACATCACACTCACACACCCTTATTACAATTATGCCCTCGCGCAGAGGGTCCGAATAAATATACAGTCCGAAATAAACAGAATATTACAGATTTCTAATAAATTAACAAATTAATGCTAAGAAAGCTGTAAACTGGCTTGCAAGCCAGGGGCTGCCTCGCTTCTGATGAATGATGTATACTGGGCTGCCTTTTTCAGAAATCCACTGGGATGCCCAATTTAGCCTCTGTTCGCAGTGTTTCTCGAAATGCGTGCCAGACTCTGAAAAGTTGCTGATTCTCCATATATGCTGCAACAGAGAGCAGGAAAAGGGCATAGCAATGTATTTCACAAATATATGCATGCCTCGATTCTCGTGCCACCAATCACGCATATCGATGCATGATGGCCGAGGAACCGGATTGCACAACTTGATATAGGATGAATGCAGATGAATGCTGCAACAAAACCTAACTCCATCATGGGTAATCCGGAGTGTCGGTGACTTGGGAATTGAGACCCGTTCCGTCACTCGGAGTACGAAACGTGCCTCGTTTCCCGTGCCCGGCTAACTCCTATCCCGAACACGATGCAATATGCATGGTATGCATGAAATGCAGCTAATATACAATTCTAGCATGCTCAACGCTATGAAAATGAGACGCCTCGGAGTGCGTGCCAGACGGGCACGCATACTGAGGCGATGATTTTAAGGCATGAAATGGCATACACGATGCAATTGGACTTACACTAACACGAGTGGACCTCAGCCACACTCACATAAGAGGCCGTCGGATGAAAATGAGATGCCTCGAAATGCGTGCCCACGGGCGCGCAAACCGAGGCGATGCATTAGAGAATGCAAAATGATATGGAAATGATATGGGATGAGGCTAAAATGAGATGTCTCGAAGTGCGTGCCCGCGGGCACGCAAACCGAGAAAATGGCATACGGAATGCAAAGAGACTAAAATGGCATACGGAATGCAGAATGGACTTACACCAACATGAGAGAGCCTCAGCCACTCTCGCACGGGAGGCCGTCGGATAAAAACAAAGTGCCTCGAAATGCGCGCACACGGGTGCGCAAACCGAGGCGATGCATTAGAGCATGAAATGACATGGAAAATGCAAATTGGACTTACACTAACATGAGAGGGCCTCAGCCGTACTCACATAAGCTGCCGTCGGATAAAAACAAAGTGCCTCGAAATGCGCCCACGGGCGCGCAAACCGAGGCGATGGCATACGCAATGCAAATGACATACGGAATGCAAATTGGGCTTACACTAACATGAGAGGGCCTCAGCCGCACTCACATAAGCTGCCGAAATGATAAAGATGAGGTGCCTCGAAATGCGTGCCCACTGGCACGCAAACCGAGGCAATGCACTAAGGCATGAAATGACATGGGAAATGATATGCAAGCATGCAAACCAAATTTCAGCAGCTAAATAAAGGGGAAAACAGCCCCGAAATGATACGAAATGACAATCAATGCATGAAATCATCCCGAAATGTGATTTTAAGTACCCGAAATGGCCTATAGCCATACTAAACATGCAAAATTGATACATGAAAGCAAAAACAGTAGCAAGGCAGCCCCAAAAATAGCATCTTTTCAGTACAAAACATGGCCAAATTGTGAGCATAGATATGGCAACAATGGCATGCAAAAATGGGGAAAAGAGGGGATTTATTAAGCAAGTAGTATATAGAAAATTCAAACCACAAAATTTCCTTCTACAACTTTAAGAGGAGCCCAAAATATGCATATTTACAGTGAATGACAACCCCCAATTCAGTGTGTAGATATGATAAACAAAGCATGCAAAATAATGAGCCAATGAAGGCTATAACACAAGGTACCATAAGCATACACCAAACAACTTCGGACCCTTAACAAAATATGAAGAATGGGCCAAAATAAGACACTTTCTAAGCCTGATGAAGGCTGAAAACAGAGGCTAAGCAAGCCTAACAAAGCATGCAATTTTACGGAAAATGTGAGGGATATAACATGAAGTACCAAAATCAATCATCAAATGGCCTAAGACTCTTAACAAAACACGATGAGAAGGCCGAAATAAGGCTCTTCTCAGGCCTGATGAAGACTCAAAACAGTGACCAAATAAGCTCAAAGAGGTATGCAAAACATGGCCGAAGAGAGGTACAAAGAGAGGCCATTCATGGAGGCACCAAACAAGATTGGTCCCTTCTACAATGTTGTAGAGGGACACAAAATAAGCTCATAATCAATTTATATCATGCTCCAAAAATAAATGCATATAGGCTAAAAGTAGCATGCAAGTTTACGGTAAAATGGAAGAATTTCAAAGGAAGTGCATGCTAGAGCCACCAAACATGATGGAGCCCTTCTTCAATGTTGAAGAGGGGCTCAATATAAGCCCACTAACAGTATATATGAGGCTCGAAATCAGATCATTCAAAAGCCAAACAAAGCATGCAAATAATCGGCATAAAGGGTGATATTGAAAGAGGTGTATGATAGAGGCATCAAGTGAGGTTGAGCCCTTCTACAATGTTGTAGAGGGGCTCAAAATAAGCACAAAACCAGTAGGGGTCAAAGCCCAAAACAAAAGGGAAATGGGGTACAGAATTGATAGAAAATAATGCTAGAAAAAGGGATTTAGAGGCTTACCCTTGGAGATCCAACTTTGGTGGCTTCTTGACTTGAAATTGTTGCTTGTTGGCCTCTGAAAATCACTCCCTTGCTGCTGAAATGGAGTTGTTGATGATGGTGCTTAGGGTTGATGAAGGATTGGCCTAGATGCTTGAGGGTTTTTTGAGTTTTGGAGATAGAAAATGGAGGTTTTGAGAGAGAGGTATTTGAGACCAAATTTTCTAACCTCAACAAAGGAGGAGGCCATCCCCTCAAATAGGCAAGAAAGGGGTGTAAAAGGGAGGGAAATGCACCCAAGCTTTCCCTCCCAAAATATCCCCCGGATGCTGAGATATTTTGGGAAAAACAGCTGGACAGCTGTAAAGTGCTCAAAAGCAGAAAGCTGGCCGGCCAGGTGGATTTCTTGAAGGTGGCCGGCCAGCCACCTCCCATGGCCGGCCAGCCAAGGGCAAAAATGAAAAGTTGAGTTAGTGGCCGACCACCATTTTTTGGTGTCCTCCCATGTGTGTAGAACAAGGTTCCAAGGTCGGAAATTGGCAACTCTGAAACAGGAAACACAACATTGCACTTGAAGGAGAGGCTCAAAAATGAAAACAACAATTACTGGCCGACCACCACTTTTTGGTGTCCTCCCATGTGTGTAGAACAAGGTTCCATGGTCGGAATGTGGCAACACTGAAGCAGGAGTCACAACATTGCATTTGAAGGAGAGGCCCAAAAATGAAACTCTGAATTGCTGGCCGACCATGCTCTTTTAGGGTCCTCCCATGTGCCCTCATCACAAATATGTAGTTTTGGTTGGAAGAAAATGGGCCTAGGGTGTTCAACATTAGCCCAGAAGTGAGCAAAACGGGCGCCGGAGGAGCGAAACTGGTTATCTGGGATAATTGCTGGCCTCCATCCTCCAGTGATCTTCCTAATGCTGAAACAGAGGTACCTGCCAAAATTGAACAAAAACTAATGAGAAATGAACGCTCGGGGCCCAAACGCGCAGTTCGGGGTCCCGAAAATGGGCTGTAGGCATCGGAAGTGGTGTTCAGCAGCGAAGTGGGTACCAGAGGCCCCAGTGTTCCTCGGAATGTTAAAATAGAGGTACCTGCCAAGAACCGGAGGAAACCGATGCGAAATGAATGCTCGGGGGCCAAACCGCGAGGTTCGGGGCCCGAAAACTGGCTATAAGCACCGAAAGTGGCATACGGCCACGAAGTGGGTATCCAAGACCCCAGGGTGCCTTGTTATGATAAAACAGAGGCACTTGCCAAGAACCGGAGGAATCGGAGACGGTTGGGCGGTCCCGAACCGAGGCACACGGCCTGACGGCTCCGAAAACCGGGAACCGGGCTCCGAAATGGGCAAAATGGCCTACGGCCACGAAAAGTAGCCCACGGCCACCGAGAAATAGTCTACAGGACTACTCCCTCCCCTCAGGAAAGAAAACAGAGAAAAACGAGTCTGGTTCGCAAACCGAGACAAGGCACAGAAGAGGATTCGGAAGTTCGGAGGCAGGGCGCACGGCCGCGACTCTGAGACTTCTGAACGAGCACAGTATGCAATATCACCGAGCGCTCAATCGGTGACGTCTGAGTCTTAAGGTCGGTCAAAAATGGGGTGTCTACAGTTGCCCCTCTTTGACAGAACTCGGAAGTCAAGAAGTGACGGGAGTGAATGTCAAAGCCCAGAGACGACCCATTTTTGACAAGGCCGAAGACTTAGACAATCATACAAGATGAACAGAGATGTGCCCGTAGGCGTGCCCGCAGGCAAGGGCAAAATGCAAAGTGACATGCACAGAGCCGGGTGATCATGCAAATGCAGCAAGCTGTAATGAAGCAAGTATTCGCAAATAGATGCAACAATTTTAAGCAAGAATGCAAAGCAACAACTACATTTCATGCAGTTAAGGATGCGGAGAATTATGGAATCTTCACGAACATGTACGATAGATACACAAAGTGAAGCGAGTGTGATGGATACACTAGGCGAACGTGTGATGGATACACAAAGTGAAGCGAGTGTGATGGATACACTATATGAAGCAAAGTGTGATGGATACACTAGGTGAGTGTGTGATAGATACACAAAGTGAAGCGAGTGTGATGGATACACTATATGAAGCAAAGTGTGATGGATACACTAGGTGAGTGTGTGATAGATACACAAAGCGAACGTGTGATAGATACACAAAGTAGGCATAGTGTGATAGATACAAAGCAAGTGTGTGTGATTGATACACAAAGTAGGCATAGTGTGATAAATACAAAGCAAGTGTGTGTGATTGATACACAATATGAACACAGTGTGATTGATACACTAAGTGAAAGAAGTGAGCAAAGTGTGATGGATACACAATAAGTGAACACGAAGTGTGATTGATGCACTTAGTGAACAAGTATGATTAATATACCAAAGGTGAACACGAAGTGTGATAGATGCACTTAGTGAACAAGTGTGATGGATACACTAAATGTGAACACGAAGTGTGATTGATGCACTTAGTGAACAAGTATGATTAATATACCAAAGGTGAACACGAAGTGTGATAGATGCACTTAGTGAACAAGTGTGATGGATACACTAAATGTGAACACGAAGTGTGATTGATGCACTTAGTGAACAAGTACGATTAATATACCAAAGGTGAACACGAAGTGTGATAGATGCACTTAGTGAACAAGTATGATAGATATACTGAATGTGAACACGAAGTGTGATAGATGCACTTAGTGAGCAAGTATGATAGATATACTGAATGTGAACACGAAGTGTGATAGATGCACTTAGTGAGCAAGTATGATAGATATACTGAATGTGAACACGAAGTGTGATAGATGCACTTAGTGAGCAAGTATGATTGATATACTGAAGGTGAACACGAAGTGTGATAGATGCACTTAGTGAACAAGTGTGATGGATACACTAAATGTGAACACGAAGTGTGATTGATGCACTTAGTGAACAAGTATGATGGATATACTAAATCAATGAAGTGTGATTGATACATTGAAAGTGTGATACAGAAAATGAGAATGTGTGTGATAGATACACAAAATGAGTGAAGTGTGATTGATACACTGAGTGAGAGTGTAATAGATACACAAAAGTAAATATGTGCGTGATAGATACACAAAATGAGAATGTGTGATAGATACACAAAAGTGAGAATGTGTGTGATAGATACACAAAATGAATGAAACGTAATTGATATACTAAGTGAATGAAGTGTGATTGATACACTAAATGAATGAGAGTGTGATCGATACACTAAGTGAATGAAGTGTGATTGATACACTAAATGAATGATCTCAAATGGAACTGCTTTGAATGAACCGTACATACAATATCGTACATGACTGAGAAAGAAACTTGACAGGTACAATGCATTACAATGCATGATGCTTAAGGAAAGCAATGAATGGACAAAGCGGTGCTTTAGAAAGCACCTCATGAGGTGAGTGGCGGTGAACCGCTCTTCTCCGACGGGGATCTCCCCTTGTGCTCTTCGAACACTTTACCTTTAACTCGCAGTACAAAGGCTCTGAAATGCTGACAAGTAACAACATCTATATGTAGGAGCCACGGCTGCTGCTTGTCTTCCTGATCATACTCACAACTTTCCCTATTCTCCAACGGGGTGACAGACTAGGTTGGTTCAGTATCCAGAATTGAGGTGCATACATGCTATCTCAACCTATGGGGCTTCCATACAGATTTCAAGCCGAGGGCACGCCTCTGGGTATTTAAACCAGACTTTAGTCTCGGAAATCCCGAACCTTTGCGTTCTAGGCCACGGCCATTCGAACTCTAATTTCCACCGTCGCAGTTGGTCTCCTAGGAACTCATCGCAAACACGGCCAAGATGCATCTGGCAGGGGCTGGTATTCAGAGAGAGCATTTCTGATAGCCATTCTGGCTTGAAGTAGACTTGATCTTGAGCTTGAGGTAGAGGCACACTCATACTTCGGAACATTGGCAAGACCTGAAGAGATACACACGGAATACAGTCTCGGAACTTACTGAAGTTGGAGCAAACTCAGATGCCCGACATTTTCCTCTTTTGCTTTTGCTTTGCAGCCCGAAACTCATAGCTTTAGATAGGTCCTGGTTTCACTGTTCTCATATGACCTGGGTTGAACCTTGCGGTTTTTTTGAAAGAACAAATTCTGTTTTGCGCAAATGTGGAGAACGACACGGCACTCGGAGCACAAAACAATTTTTGAAATTGAGAGTGAGCATAAGTTCTCAACTGGGTATTGAGCCTACGACTGAACGCAGCAAAACGACTCAACAAGGAAATAAAAGGCACACAACCTAGACACATCGAGTAACACTCGAGACGACTCAAAACAATGATCGAAATAAAACAAAAAGACACGACACTCATACGTGCACAGGGAGCCTGTTTCATCGGGTAGTGTTTCCCACCCGTTCTCATTTGTGGTTCTCACATCACTCGGCCCTCAAGCTCTGCTTTTCACGAAAAAGCCCTTTTCTCACTTTTTCTCTCATCGCACATCTCTCTATTCTTCAATCTCTCATTTTTCATCCCTCCCCTGGGTGGTTGATAGATAAACAGCAAGTTGTGGGCTCGTGCCCCTAGCATTCTGCTAGATTCTCTTTCTTCCGCTCATAACTAGTGAATTTCTCCCACAGAGGGGTTATGCTACAAATGAGTGTGTAGCGAATCTGCAGCTGACACCGGTTGATGATGCTTTGCAGGGGAGCTTGGACGTGATCAGATATGCTTGATACCTTGCTGCTTGGAGGGTGAGAGAGCCTTTTCGACCATTTTGTTGCCGCCTTCAGTTGTGCCTTCTTCTGGCAGGTAGAGTGCCCTTCTTGGCAAATGCATTGATAGCGGGGAAAAGACAGAACACCTGACTCAACTGTGCCCTTAGTTCATCATTTTGACCATTTTTATTTTTGCCTTCTGCTAAAACAATTTTGACCAAAATGAGAGTTAGATTAACATGCTTGTTCAATTTTTGATTTGAAATCACGCAAGTCAGGCTATGAGCACTGAAAATTTTCCTTTTTTTTGAGTCCAAGAAATTGTCCAATTTTTGGAAAAGATAGAACGATTTTCGAGAAAATAGTCAACTTCAGTAAAAATTCTCAAAAACTATTTTTGCACACGGCCACTTGCTCAACGAGCATGAAACCTACTCCTGAGATGCACAACCTCGGATCCAAGGGAAAAGTGCCCCGTGCTTGAAGAGAGCTGCATGGCAACGGAAAGTTGCCCCTTGTTTGAACGGCACTGCAGCGTATTTGAATGGCAACGGAAAGTTGCCCCTTGTTTGGATGGCACCGCAGCACGTTGAATGGCAACGGAAAGTTGCCCCTTGTTTGGATGGCACCGCAGCACATTATGGTCAGTCCTCAGAGCGACGATTGCAACCGTACTCTCGGATACAGAGAAGGCAAGGATGGTCAAAACCATTACATGGACACAATTGAATTGGAAGAGTTTATGGCTGGACTTCAGAATGAAGTTGCCTACGTACCCCAAAGATGGGAATCAAGCCTCACGTAGTTCGGGGTTAAGGTACACTCGGGTATTTAACCTCTCCTTTTTATGCTCTAACTTTTGCCAAGGCGCCTATTGCAGGTTTTCGACCTTGCGAGCTTTGTTTTTCTTTTCTTTTTCATTTCTTTCTTTTCTTTTCATTCCTTTTTCTTCTTCTTCTTTTTTTTTTCTTTCTTTTTCTCTTTTTTTTTGTATTTTTCTCTTTTTTCTTTCTTTTTGCATTTTTTGTATATATTTTTTTTGTCTTGCTCTAACTTTTGCCTGGGTCGCCCTTTCGGGTTTTCGGCCCAGCGAGCCTCTCAAAGGGTAAAAGTGTAGCTGGTCCATGCCAAATGGTTTTGAGATCCTGAAGTCATCTGAATCCCGGAAAATGACTGCTGTATTGATTCGCAGAAGGATCCATCTTCGGCTCTTCGAGCGTATCGGACATTTTTGCCCCTAGTTCGAGGGGTGCTTTTGATTTAGCTTCGCAAGCTTCTTCTGATGAAGTCTGATCTTCTTGATCTGACTTTGGTGCCTCTTGTCCGAGGGCTGCTTCAAATCTGGCCACACAGGCCTCACATCGTAGTTGACCGTTGAACATTCTGAATTCAAGTTCAAGGTTTGGAAGCAAAGGGGTTGAGTCTCGAGGCCGAGAGCGATCCTAAGCTGCACAATCTCAAGAACGATTCCACACATGTCTTCGCAGGACCGCGCAAAACATTTTTTTGAAAGTTTTTAAGAAAATGACAAATCGCTCGCGCTGAAGACAGTGTAGGACCAACCTGGATCAAAGCTAGGGTCCTTCTCAGTACTCACACTAACAAGCATGATTTCATTCACTAAGGGCTTAGCACGCCTCTCTTTCTCTCAATTGATCAAAATTTTGCAAAACCCGAGGAATTCCTTCCTCTTCGTTTTCACCGCAGTGTTCAAAAAAAGTTTTGAAAAACTCAGGTCATTACAATGACTTCAAGGCACAAGAGAGCAGGTGGAATGCACTGCCATTTTATTCAAATCCCGGCACAACTAGCACACGGCAGAAGCAAATGCGAGAGTGTGGAAATCACTGCTGTTTCATTCAAAATCTATTGGCACAACTAGCTCCCTGGCAGAAACAAATTCAAAACAACAAAAAAAAAAGACGAACGCAAAACAAAATGGTGACGCCCGAGGTAACACCTCCGGAATCACCCGACTCCTATACAACAGGACTGACTCGCTACAACAAGACAGACCCAAAACAAAAGAGACTGACTCAAAACAAAAAGACGGACTCAAAACAAAACAACAAAACTGACCCAATACCCAAGTCAGAAAGCACAAAATTAACAGCACTTGTATATTGCTCAAAACAGTGCATGCCATCCACCAGAGCTGGAGTATTCTGAGCGCCATCCGCAGGTGGTTCATCCCTCGATCACATAGTCACCTTATCCCCCACAAGTTCACTGATCAAGTGCCGATAGACTTTGCAGGATCTGGTGCGGCAATGACCCCTTTGCCAAACAGATCTTGTACATCATGGCGCAGACGAAAGCAACTGTCGGTGTCATGACCGGTTTGCTGATGGTAGGCACAGTATTTAGTCTGGTCATGCTTTGCAGGGATAGGATCGGGTAGGGGCCGTTGTTCCAACGGTTTCAAATGTCCTTCCCGGAGTAAGACCTCTAGAGCCTTTGACAGAGGCATATGAAGTGGAGTGAAAACCCTCTTGACTCGGGGTGGATATTTGGCCGTCTGTGAGTTACTCCCGGACGCACCGGTGGATGGGGTAGCCTTTCTTGATGTGGTGGTAGTGACCATGCCCACTTCAGGAGTTCTTGCAGTTGCATCACCACTGGTGGTCACATTCGAACTGTGGGAAAACGCCCGCCTAGGCTGCTCTTTCTCCTGGTCAATAAGGCCCTGCTTCATGGCATCCTCGATCTGTACTCCCATCTCATGCAAATCTGAAAAGGTAGGGAAGGGGAGCACGATCATTTTCTGCATTAGTCTGGGTTGGAGATTGCGCACAATCATCCGTATCTGATCCTTATCCGTTGGCCTAATGGTCATCATTGAGGCCTTGGCCCTCCAGCGGGCTACAAAGTCAGAGAAACCCTCTTTCGGCTCTTGCCTGGTCGTCTCGAGATCACGGGTTGTGATCTCAATCTGGGTATTGTATGAATATTGTGTGACGAAGGCCTCGGCCATCTCCTCCCAGCTTCGTTTCACTGAATCCTCCAATTTGGCGTACCAGATGGCCGCAATACCCGACAGGGTCCTGCCAAAAAGGGAAAGCTTCTGTAATCTTGTCAAGCCCATCGGGCGCAGAACATCTGAAAACAAACTCAGGTGGACCATGGGATCTCCTGACCCGTCAAAACGGTCGATGTGAGGCATTTTGAACCTGTCCGGCAATGTCACCATCGAATCAGTATATCCATCTCCAATGTCCGGGATGGAGTTGACTCCCTGAGATTTCTTAAACATCTTCTCAAGTTTGCTCAATTTCAACGCTGTAGGGTCGACCTCGAACTCGAAGGGAGAGTCCGGCAGATTGGTAGGTGCTTTGGATAGCTGGGGTAAAATTGGGGGCGGAGCAGGCCCGACCGGAATGTTCGTACCCTCCTGGACATTTGGCGTCTCCCCAGGTGCTGGAGTTCCTGCTGGGGGAGGAACTTGTTGGGAAGCAGATGCGCCGCTTTGCTGTTGCAGCCTGGTGATGAGCTCAGCCTGCTGAGCCATGATTGCAGCCTGCTGCTTGGAAAATTCCGCTTGGCGGACAGCGTCTTGCTGCATGAGTTTCATACTTTCTTGCATCTGCCGCATCATTGCCTCTACCACTGACGTATTCTGCTGATCCATTTAGCTGACCGGTGTCTATCCCTGCAGTAGAAACTGAGACCTCAGCCTGACTGTTCGCTGATAGGGTGGATAAGGGCCACTGATCTGGTAATTGCTGAACTGGCGATCTGTGCCTGACTGGCCCTCTTCACCCTGCCTCTGGTAAAGGAACACTGATTACCCTTGAACTGAATCTCTTACCCGACAAAGTCTATCAACACAAGTCCGGTGTACCCGGGGGATATTGGAGCCCTCTGAAGCTATGGTTCCCAGACTACCCTATCAAAAGAGAAAATGGACAGCATCTCAGCCTAATTTTACCTGAACAATACGAGCAAAGTTTGAATAGTGTTCCCTCTACTGAATTCTGCCCCCAAAATTCTGCCTGTAAACTGTTACCCTCAGGTAAACTGAATCCCAAATACTGAACTGGTGCCCGCAGGCCTGGTGCCCAAACTTGTAAACTGATACATGCATTCCCTGTAGAGACACACTCTAAAGCACATAACAGATAAGTGAGAGCCAAAACACCCCTATGTTGAGGTAGGGTTTCCCTGTCCTATTTTGTCAGGAGCTAGGGTTTTACTACGCACACACGGGCGGTTTCAAACAACCTATAAACGGGTAAGCAACCTGTCCTAATTTGGAATGGTCACTATGGATCCGAGTATGCACTAGGTCGAATGGTCAAAAAGGTGCCCCGGTAAAACCGGGGTTTGTGTTCCCATGCTGTCAGAGCCCAGAGCCGATCAGCCTTATGGACATGCCTTGACAAGACAAGCCTCCGGCAAATCGTTCGGGAATGGCATATGGCAAACACGGTGTCCTAGGCGCACCAATGCAAGTGCAATGCAAAGAAACACACAAATGTAGTCAAAACTAGATATCATGAGTTCGAGTTAAGTTCTCTAAATCCCCAGCAGAGTCGCCAGAAACTTAGACGTCCCCGAACGCCCCGGGAGGGTTAGTCCCGTTCTGTTCGTATTGGGGTCACTACAGTTCAAGGACTCAAATGTCACGGTTCTTAATCTTGAACCAAAGAGTCCAAATCCGGCAAATCGTTTTTGAGAAAACAGATTTTTTGAAAGAAGTGCCAAACATGGACTGCTTTGCCAGATAACAGAGTCGCCACCTAAATATTTTTAAATGGGAAATTTAGGAAACCCTGACTCGGTGCCAAAGGCCACGTGTCCGTCATCACCAAAGTTGGCTCGGGAACTTGGGTACGATTGGGGAAGGTCACATCGTGAGCACCCCCGCTCGCCCGGTCAAAGACCGGCCTCTACTAACCATGATATCTGTTTTTGAAAACATTGTATGCTCTTATTCCGGTTATTAGCCTAGGTTACTATGTGATGCTTGCAGCATACAAGTATAGATTGGGCCGCCTGAATTGGAACAAAACATTTCATGTTTGTTTGTTTGAAAATGGTTTGATGGTGCTACCCGCAGGTAGGCTAAGACGTGGATTTGCCACCCTCAGGTGGGCTTAGAAAACATGATTTTGCCACTATCTAGTGGGCTTAAAACAAACAGTTGATGAATTGTCCAGTCCAAGCAACTCAACCTCCACCCACAGGCATTCAAGGCAGTTATATCACATAAGCATATAGCCTCATGGTAAGCATGCTGTCATTGTCACACTCACACGCATGCAAGGATGCTAAAGCATAAAACTTACCGAGTACTCCAAGCCAAAAATAGAAACTTATTAGAAATCATGCATGATCCTAATTATACAGGAATGCCTAATGCAACACATGCAATAATGCAACTATAGCAGGCTCGGCTATTCTAAACATGGCATATGAAATGCTACAACTAACACGTATTCAATTTGGAATTGAAATACAAATGCAGTTTGTATGATGCGCCGAGCCCGGTGCGTGCAAAACAGATGAATGATGCAACATGCTATCATACTGTATGCTAATTGAAATATGCCCTATATCTAACCATCATAAGCGGGTAAATAAAAGGGAGAAAGAAATGGGGGTTGGAAGACATACATCACACTCACACACCCTTATTACAATTATGCCCTCGCGCAGAGGGTCCGAATAAATATACAGTCCGAAATAAACAGAATATTACAGATTTCTAATAAATTAACAATTAATGCTAAGAAAGCTGTAAACTGGCTTGCAAGCCAGGGGCTGCCTCGCTTCTGATGAATGATGTATACTGGGCTGCCTTGCGCAGAAATCCACTGGATGCCCAATTTAGCCTCTGTTCGCAGTGTTTCTCGAAATGCGTGCCAGACTCTGAAAAGTTGCTGATTCTCCATATATGCTGCAACAGAGAGCAGGAAAAGGGCATAGCAATGTATTTCACAAATATATGCATGCCTCGATCTCGTGCCACCAATCACGCATATCGATGCATGATGGCCGAGGAACCGGATTGCACAACTTGATATAGGATGAATGCAGATGAATGCTGCAACAAAACCTAACTCCATCATGGGTAATCCGGAGTGTCGGTGACTTGGGAATTGAGACCCGTTCCGTCACTCGGAGTACGAAACGTGCCTCGTTTCCCGTGCCCGGGCTAACTCCTATCCCGAACACGATGCAATATGCATGGTATGCATGAAATGCAGCTAATATACAATTCTAGCATGCTCAACGCTATGAAAACGAGACGCCTCGGAGTGCGTGCCAGACGGGCACGCATACTGAGGCGATGATTTTAAGGCATGAAATGGCATACACGATGCAATTGGACTTACACTAACACGAGTGGACCTCAGCCACACTCACATAAGAGGCCGTCGGATGAAAATGAGATGCCTCGAAATGCGTGCCCACGGCGCGCAAACCGAGGCGATGCATTAGAGAATGCAAAATGATATGGAAATGATATGGGATGAGGCTAAAATGAGATGTCTCGAAGTGCGTGCCCGCGGGCACGCAAATTGAGAAAATGGCATACGGAATGCAAAGAGACTAAAATGGCATACGAAATGCAGAATGGACTTACACCAACATGAGAGAGCCTCAGCCACTCTCGCACGGGAGGCCGTCGGATAAAAACAAAGTGCCTCGAAATGCGCGCACACGGGTGCGCAAACCGAGGCGATGCATTAGAGCATGAAATGACATGGAAAATGCAAATTGGACTTACACTAACATGAGAGGGCCTCAGCCGTACTCACATAAGCTGCCGTCGGATAAAAACAAAGTGCCTCGAAATGCGCGCCAACCGAGGCGATGGCATACGCAATGCAAATGACATACGGAATGCAAATTGGGCTTACACTAACATGAGAGGGCCTCAGCCGCACTCACATAAGCTGCCGAAATGATAAAGATGAGGTGCCTCGAAATGCGTGCCCACTGGCACGCAAACCGAGGCAATGCACTAAGGCATGAAATGACATGGGAAATGATATGCAAGCATGCAAACCAAATTTCAGCAGCTAAATAAAGGGGAAAACAGCCCCGAAATGATACGAAATGACAATCAATGCATGAAATCATCCCGAAATGTGATTTTAAGTACCCGAAATGGCCTATAGCCATACTAAACATGCAAAATTGATACATGAAAGCAAAAACAGTAGCAAGGCAGCCCCAAAAATAGCATCTTTTCAGTACAAAACATGGCCAAATTGTGAGCATAGATATGGCAACAATGGCATGCAAAAATGGGGAAAAGAGGGGATTTATTAAGCAAGTAGTATATAGAAAATTCAAACCACAAAATTTCCTTCTACAACTTTTAAGAGGAGCCCAAAATATGCATATTTACAGTGAATGACAACCCCCAATTCAGTGTGTAGATATGATAAACAAAGCATGCAAAATAATGAGCCAATGAAGGCTATAACACAAGGTACCATAAGCATACACCAAACAACTTCGGACCCTTAACAAAATATGAAGAATGGGCCAAAATAAGACACTTTCTAAGCCTGATGAAGGCTGAAAACAGAGGCTAAGAAAGCCTAACAAAGCATGCAATTTTACGGAAAATGTGAGGGATATAACATGAAGTACCAAAACCAATCATCAAATGGCCTAAGACTCTTAACAAAACACGATGAGAAGGCCGAAATAAGGCTCTTCTCAGGCCTGATGAAGACTCAAAACAGTGACCAAATAAGCTCAAAGAGGTATGCAAAACATGGCCGAAGAGAGGTACAAAGAGAGGCCATTCATGGAGGCACCAAACAAGATTGGTCCCTTCTACAATGTTGTAGAGGGACACAAAATAAGCTCATAATCAATTTATATCATGCTCCAAAAATAAATTCATATAGGCTAAAAGTAGCATGCAAGTTTACGGTAAAATGGAAGAATTTCAAAGGAAGTGCATGCTAGAGCCACCAAACATGATGGAGCCCTTCTTCAATGTTGAAGAGGGGCTCAATATAAGCCCACTAACAGTATATATGAGGCTCGAAATCAGATCATCAAAAGCCAAACAAAGCATGCAAATAATCGGCATAAAGGGTGATATTGAAAGAGGTGTATGATATAGGCATCAAGTGAGGTTGAGCCCTTCTACAATGTTGTAGAGGGGCTCAAAATAAGCACAAAACCAGTAGGGGTCAAAGCCCAAAACAAAAGGGAAATGGGGTACAGAATTGATAGAAAATAATGCTAGAAAAAGGGATTTAGAGGCTTACCCTTGGAGATCCAACTTTGGTGGCTTCTTGACTTGAAATTGTTGCTTGTTGGCCTCTGAAAATCACTCCCTTGCTGCTGAAATCGAGTTGTTGATGATGGTGCTTAGGGTTGATGAAGGATTGGCCTAGATGCTTGAGGGTTTTTTGAGTTTTGGAGATAGAAAATGGAGGTTTTGAGAGAGAGGTATTTGAGACCAAATTTTCTAACCTCAACAAAGGAGGAGGCCATCCCCTCAAATAGGCAAGAAAGGGGTGTAAAAGGGAGGGAAATGCACCCAAGCTTTCCCTCCCAAAATATCCCCCGGATGCTGAGATATTTTGGGAAAAACAGCTGGACAGCTGTAAAATGCTCAAAAGCAGAAAGCTGGCCGGCCAGGTGGATTTCTTGAAGGTGGCCGGCCAGCCACCCCCCATGGCCGGCCAGCCACCTCCCCTGGCCGGCCAGCCAAGGGCAAAAATGAAAAGTTGAATTAGTGGCCGACCACCACTTTTTGGTGTCCTCCCATGTGTGTAGAACAAGGTTCCATGGTCGGAAATTGGAAACTCTGAAACAGGAAACAACATTGCACTTGAAGGAGAGGCTCAAAAATGAAAACAACAATTACTGGCCGACCACCACTTTTTGGTGTCCTCCCATGTGTGTAGAACAAGGTTCCATGGTCGGAATGTGGCAACACTGAAGCAGGAGTCACAACATTGCATTTGAAGGAGAGGCCCAAAAATGAAACTCTGAATTGCTGGCCGACCATGCACTTTTAGGGTCCTCCCATGTGCCCTCATCACAGATATGTAGCTTTGGTTGGAAGAAAATGGGCCTAGGGTGTTCAACATTAGCCCGGAAGTGAGCAAAACGGGCGCCGGAGGAGCGAAACTGGTTATCTGGGATAATTGTGGCCTCCCCCCCCCCAGTGATCTTCCTGGTGCTGAAACAGAGGTACCTGCCAAAATTGAACAAAAACTAATGAGAAATGAACGCTCGGGGCCCAAACCGCGCAATTCGGGGTCCCGAAAATGGGCTGCAGGCACGGAAGTGGCATTCAGCACGAAGTGGGTATCAGAGGCCCCAGTGTTCCTCGGAATGATAAAACAGTGGTACCTGCCAAAAATCGAGAAAACCGATGAAAAAAGAATGCTCGGGGGCCAAACCGCGAGGTTCGGGGCCCGAAAACCGGCTGTAAGCACCGAAAGTGGCATTCAGCCACGAAGTGGGTATCTGGGACCCCAGTGTGCCCTGTTATGATAAAACAGAGGTACCTGCCAAGAACCGGAGGAATCGGAGACGGTTGGGCGGTCCCGAACCGAGGCACACGGCCTGACGGCTCCGAAAACCGGGAACCGGGCTCCGAAATGGGCAAAATGGCCTACGGCCACGAAATGTAGCACACGGCCACCGAGAGATAGTCTACGGGACCGCTCCCTCCCCTCAAGAAAGAAAACAGAGAAAACCGAGTCTGGTTCGCAAACCGAGACAAGGCACAGAAGAGGATTCGGAAGTTCGGAGGCAGGGCGCACGGCCGCGACTCTGAGACTTCTGAACGAGCACAATATGCAACATCACCAAGCGCTCAATCGGTGACGTCTGAGTCTTAAGGTCGGTCAAAAATGGGGTGTCTACAACTTTCTGTATTTTGTACACTGCACACACTGTAGTCTGTATGCTGTACACACGGCACACACATACTCCGCTCTACACTGACTGCACCCTGTTCACGCTGTACACTCTGCACAACACAATACACAACACACGGCTCCGTTATTTCTGCTTTATTCTGCATCCTGCTTGATCTGATAGTCATACTGACGTCTGTTTTGCAGCTGTGGGTGTACGCCTACTTCCCCAGACTAGAGCCAGTGCCAGAGGCGGAGACCCCTCTGGTCGTCCCCTTCTCTCGCCGTTACGACGGGCGATGCGCCCGGAGGCCCCGAGACACTTTTAGCTTCTTCCGCCGTTTCTTCGACACCATCACCCCTACCGAGGTATGTTTTACTTACAGTCCGTTTAAGCTTCGCTTTCAAGCGTACATTTCTATATCAGTAGATAATCGACTGTATTTCATTTCAGGTCACCTGGCAGCCGTGGGCTCCACTACCAGCAGTGATACGAGATCGGTATGCCGGCGCCATCGAGACCATCCGCTACTACCGGATTCTCCTAGAGGGCCCGGTCTGTCGGGCCTGTACCTGGGTGAGCGTTTCATACGCCAGACCCTAGGGTTACCGGAGCAGATAGTTCCGATCCTTCCTTCCGAGCGCATGAGGGAGACTGAGGGGTACAGCTTCCAGCAGATGGAGGACTACACCCTTGGCTGGGCCGTGGACGTAGATGCCGACAGGGGCGAGGGCGACTACTCAGAGTACGTCCGGACCTTCTTGATGCGGCCTTTGAGCAGGTGCTCCCGAGCTGATCCAGCGAGACCTGCGGCGCCAGCGGCCCGGGCAGAGGCAGGAGCAGGAGTGGGGTCGTCACAGAGGGCTCGAGCTCGCGGCAGGAGGGGAGTGCAGAGGGGACGAGGGACGGGCTGGCCCGCTCTGCCTACCATGTTGACTTATAGGGGGCAGAGTGGGGAGACCTACCAGATCCCTTTTGCTCCTCCTCCGGCTGGTCACGAGTTGGCTGGCATTCCCGACTTGCCTCCGGTATGTATTACTTTATTTCTGCACCTTGCATTGTTGTTTCATTTCAGTTCATTCAAATATCCCACAGAATACTGATGTATTTAATACTTTTGCAGGCTTCCTCCGAATATACCCGTCAGTCTGTGGAGCTGAATGCCTCCCTGATGGGGATGCTGCAGCGGACTCTCGACGCTTTGGCCGTCTACAGCCTGCCGGTATGTTCTTCTGACCACAGTCTCAAATCATACTCTGTTTCGCACAATCTGCTACACTGCACAAAAATCTGATAAACTGCTCACGGCTTTCATATACTGTACTTATACACTGCATCTTGCACTGATTCACTGTTCACAGCATTCATACACTGTACTCATACACTGCATTCTGTACTGATAAACTGCTCACGGCATTCACACACTGTACTCATACACTGCATTCTGTACTGATAAACTGCTCACGGTTTTCTGATGTGTTTGTTCTTTGTATTTTCAGCCTCCTTTCCCGATCCCTCCAGTGGGTGGCGCTACTCCAGCTGGGCCTCCCCTCTCTACTCGGGATGGCAGGATATTCCCTCGCACTAAAGGGGGACGTGGTCACGTGGGGAGCAGCTCACGAGCTCCAGTTCCAGGAGATGGTGAGTCGGAGGCGGGGACGGAGTCATTTGCGGAGGAGGCCGGGGACAGCTCGGGCTCGGGCTCCGACAGTGACAGCTCCGACGATGCTCCTGTGCTTTTGCCTAGGAAGAGGGCGAGGACTGATCCTCAGGCATGAGGCCTGCTGCTGATGATGATGATTTTGCTGCTTCTTTTCTTTATTTCTTTTCTTGTACTTTTCTCTTTTTGGTAGATAGAGTACTATGTACTGCCGCAGGCAGATTTTTTTTTGCTTTCTTCAAAAGTTTGTACTCTGAAAGAGATTATATAAAACAAACTTTTTATCTGAAAAGTGTTATGTTTACATATCTCCTACTTTGCACTGCATTGCATCATATTATATCTCGATGTACTGAAATTGTTTTACTGCCTGGAAATTGGGCACTTGCACTGTAATAATCGGATAACCAACCAACTAACAGCAAACAAATCATACAAACCACTGCTCAAACTGAACACAGCCCACATTCCGCTGGGGATTAATCTGCATACAGCCCATAACCCAACATTCGGTCCATTCCGCACACGGCAAACTTTGAACAAACAGCCCAATCTGACAAGCCGGATCACGGCAGGCGGAACTGACTGAAATTGAAACACACTCGGATGTCCCAAATTTTCCATTTCTTCTCTTACCTCGCATGGATGTAGAGAATGGCACGGCATTCTGAGCACAGACGATTTTGAGGTAAAGAAGGTTTTAACCTGGGTATCGAGCCTACAACTGGACACCGCCGGAGAACTCAAGTACAGAAAAAAGGCACACGACCTAAACACAACGAGACACACTCGGAGAAGACTCAAAACTAAGTTGAGACTAACAAACCAAAAGACACGACACGGACGTATTTGAAAACAAAAGATCTTGAGGAGCCAATTCTTCCGGGCAGGTTTTCCCACCCTCTCTGATTTGTGATTCTCGCATCACTCGCCTCGAGCTCTGCTCTGTTTTTTTCTCACAAGACCTTCTTCTCACTTTCTCTCGGCTTACACCTCTCTATTCTTTCTTCTCTCATTTTCCATCCCTCCCCTGAGTGGTTGATAGATGAATAGGAAGCGGCGGATTCATGCCCGATACAGCTAGCTCGCGGGCTATTCCTTCTGGTAGATAGAGCGCCTTTCTGGCAAATGCGTGCTGACGGTGGGGGGAAGACAGGATACCTGGCTCAACTGCGCCCCTAGTTCATTACTCTGACCATTCTTTGTTTTTTTTTTTTTTCTAAAACAGTTTTGATCAAAATGAACGCCAGATTAGCGTGCTTGGGCAATTTTTGATTTGAAAATCATGCAAGTCAGGTTGCAAGCACTGAAAGTTTTCCTTTTGGGTCCAAACATGGTCCAATTTTGGAGAATGAAATAGTTTTCGAGAAACTAGCCAACCTCAGTAATAATTTTCAAAAACTATTTTTGCAAACAGTCGATGCGCAACGAGCACGGAACTCACCATCGAGATGCGCAACCTCGGATCGGAGGCAATTTGGAAATTGCCCCTGGCTTAAAAGGGGGAGAGGAAGGGCAACGGAAAGTTGCCCCTAGTTTGGATGACGACTGAGGGCAACTTTGGCAATAGATGGCAACGGAAAGTTGCCCCTTGTTTGGATGATGCCGCGGCAGGCCTATTGATGATTGAGCTCGACCGGGCTCTCAGGCACGGAGAGGACGAAGACAGCCACAAACAATATATGGACACAGTCGCCTTGAAAGCGTTGGGTGACTGGGTTCCAGAAGGAAGTTGATCACGCAGCTCCAATTGTTGCAACCGAGACATCGGATTCGGAGGAAGCATGGGTAATCAAAACCATTACATGGACAGACGCTATGGAAGCGTTGGGGGCTGGACTTCAGGATGAAGTTGCCTACGTATCCCAAACATGGGAATCAAGCCTTACGTAGTTCGGGTCAAGGTACACTCGGGTATTTTAACCTTCACTGTTTAGGCTCTAACTTTTGCCAAGGCGCCCAATGCGGTTTTCGACCTTGCGAGCTATGTTTTCTCTCTTTTTTTTCATTCTTTTTCATTTTTCTTTTTTTTCAGGCTCTAACTTTTGCCAAGGCGCCCGATGCGGGTTTTCGACCTTGCGAGCTTCTTCTTTCTTCTTGCATTTTTTCTTTGTTTTGTATTTTCTCTTTCGCTCTAACTTTTGCCTGGGTTGCCCTTCCGGGTTTTCAGCCCAGCGAGCCTCTCAAAGGGTAAAAGTGTAGCCAGTCCATGCCAAATGGTTTTTGAAATCGAAACCCTCCCCGTTTCCGGGAGAATGGCTGTTGCAGTGCTTTGCAGGAGGGTTCATCATGGTTGCTTGGCGAGCTTCTTTCGGTGAGCTCTAATCTTTTGCTCCGATTTCGGTGCCTCTTGATCGAGGCTGCTTCGAATTGGCCACACAAGGTCTTGCATTGATAACTAAATTCTGGATGCCGGTCCAAGGTTTGGAAAATGAAGGTCGAGTCTCGAGGCTGAGAGCGATCTTAAGCTGCGCAATCTCAAGAGCGATTCCACACAGGTCTTCGCAGGACTGCGCAAAACATTTTGTTTTTAAAAGTTTTTAAGGAGGCGACGAATCGCTCGTGCCGAAGACAGTGTGGAACCAGTCTGGATTAAGTCAGGGTCCCTCTCAGTACTCACGCTGACAAGCATGATTTGAATCATTAAGGGCTTAGCATGCCTCTCTTTCTTTCAATTTGATCAAGGTTTTGCAAATCCCGAGGAATTCCTTCCCCTTCGTTTTTTATCACGACAGTGTTCGAAAAGGGTTTTGAAAAACTTAGGTCAAAACAATGATTCTTAAGGCACACAAGAGCAGGTGGAGTGTGCTGTCACCCCATTCACACCCTCTGGTACGGCTAATTCAAATAGCAACAAATATGACACAAGGTGGCCATGGCTGTTTCATTCAGATTTGTTGGCATAACTGGCTCCCTGACAGAAACACAGACTCAAAAAGCAAAAACAACGATTTATAAGACAAAACGGTGTTTGAGGCAACAACCCCCGAAATCACCTGGTATACTATATAAAAGGGACTGACTCATTACAATTAGACAGACCCTTAAGCAAAAGGAATGTCTCAAAACAATGAGACAGGCTCAAGACAAAACAGAAGACTGACTCGACACCCCAGTCAGAATTTACAAAAATTAACGTTTAGCAGTGCCCAAAAATGCGTGCCAAACGCCACATCCAAAATGCATGCACAAGCATCGCCCACAGGCGGTTCACCTTCTGATTACATACTCACAGTATCTGTGTCCTCAAAATCCAAGAACTCCGTAGTGACTGACTTGGCCGAGGTGGGGTGGGAGGATAACCTCGTTGTCAATCAGATCCTGCACCTCGTGATGGAAGGCGAAAACAATTGTCAGTGCCATGGCCTGTCTGCTGATGGTACGCACAGTACAGAGAAGCATCATGTGCGGCAGGGAGATTCTTCGGTAGGGGCCGGGGCTCCAAGGGTTTGAGATGCCCCTTTTTGGCCAAAATCAACAGTGCCCTAGACAGAGGCATGTAAAGAGGGTGGAAGACCCTGTGCCCTCGGGGCAGATACTTCGGGGCCTGAGCGCTCTTGCTAGATGCACTAGCGAACGGATCGGCGGGGGCGGCCTTGGATTTCTGATCCCTCCCAGGTGTAAGGTTGGGAGCGGGAAGAACTGTTTTGGTATGACGGGGCCTATCCCGATTCTCTGATTGACTGGAACTGCCCTCAGGCGGGGTGGGGAAAGCACCCTCCACAGCTTTTGTCACAACTGCAGATACTTGTTGCTTGTTCATCCCCCTGGCTTTCAAAGCCTCTACTGCCCACAGCAGTTGTTCGATAGGGTCGGCATCTGTCTTCATCTTACCTTTATCTCTGGCCTCGGCCTGATCTAGAGTTTTGTTTGCCTGCGTCGTTACCATAACTGGAGGTCATCTCCGGTTGGTGAGCTCAATCACAATTCGTCCCAGTAGCGGGGCTCCTGGGGTACAAAGCCTCCGACGTATGGTGCGGTTGGCGGCGAAACTGACATTCCATAGGCGAGATCTGTCACGGATCTTTGAAGATCACCTATCATCCCCATTAATTCAAACGTAGTAGGCTCACGAGCCTGATATAGCTGAGGGGCCCAAACCGGTGCGTGCGGCCGGCCGATCTGGGCGGGATGCGGCATGTCAACGGTGGTCTCATCATGTAGGGTGATTGGGTGATCCTTGATCCAACATGCGTCGACCATGACCACGATCTTCTGAATTCTGCGTCATGCTAAGTCCTGCCGCAGCAAGGAGAAGCACTAACTGTTCCGGATCGCCCTCTGAATCCTCTGAACTGAAACGGAAAACCAACAGCATTTCAGCAGCCCAGACAGATCAAGCATGGATGTAGCCGGATAACTGTACTCTACTACTGATCACTATTCCCCAGAATCACTATTCAAAACTGAACTGATACCCACAGATACAACTGATTCTTGACAACTGTTATCGGTGCCCTCGGGCCGGATACCCAAACTTGCAAACTGATATATGCGTTCCCTGCAGAGATACACTCTAAAAGCACATAACAGGTAAAAGAGAGCCGATACACCCCTATGTTGGGGTAGGGTTTCCCTGTCCTATTTTGTCAGGAGCTAGGGATTCACTATGCACACAGCGGTTTCAAACAACCTAAAATCGGGTAAGCAACCTGTCCTAGTTTGGAATGGTCACTATGGATCCGAATATGCACTAGGTCGAATGGCCGAAAAGGGTGCCCCGGTAAAACCGGGGTTTGTGTTCCCATACTGTCAGAGCCCATAACCGGTCAGCCTTATGGTCATGCCTTGACAAGACAAGCCTCCGGCAAACCGTTCAGGAATGGCAGATGGCAAACACGGTGTCCTAGGCGCACCAATGCACATGCAATGCAAAGAGACACATAAACGAAATCAAAACAGGATATCACGAGTTCGAGTCAAGCTCTCTAAAATCCCCAGCAGAGTCGCCAGAAACTGTAACAGCGCCCGCGTGGGACCTCGCTACAGCTCAGACTCTTCCGTTTGTTTGTTGCGGTTCTAAATCTGAACCAAAGAGTCCAACTCTGGCAAATCGTTTGAGAAAACAGATTTTTGAAAAGTAGTGCCAAACATGGACTGCTTTGCCAGATTACAGAGTCGCCACCTAAATATTTTTAAAATGGGAAATTTAGGAAACCCTGACTCGGTGCCGAAGGCCACGTGTCCGTCATCACCAAATGTCTTGGCTCGGGAGCTTGGGTACGATCGGGGAAGGTCAGCTATGAGCACCCCCTTTCGCCCGGTCCGAAGACCGGCCTCTACTAACCGTGATATCCATTTTGAAACATTATGCGTTCTTATTCCCGGTTATTAGCCTAGAATTACTATGTTATGCGCACAGCAAACAAGTATAGACTAGATTGCCTAATTTGAAATAACATTGCATATCCGTTTTGTCTCGAAAAACGTGTTGGTTTTTGCTACTCGCAAGTAGGCTAAAATACGGATTTCAATGAGTTGTCCCAACTCACGCAATCCACCCTCCACCCACAGGCATTCAAACAGTAATATCACGTAAGCATTTAGCCGCATGGCAATCATACTGTCATGTTAGCATTCACACGCATGCGGTATGCTAAAGCGTAAAACTTACATCGTACTCCGTGCCAAAACAATAAACTAGTTAGCAAACATGCATGACCTAGTTCATGTTAAGTGGCTAATGCAACACATACAAATGTAATCTAGACAGGCTCGGCTAATCCTAAGCATGGCACATGAAATGCAACAATATCACGTATTCAATTTGGAATTGAAAGTACGATGCAGTTTGTATGATGTACCGAGCCCGATGCATGTAAACAAATGCATGAATGCACGCATGCATTGCATAAGGTATGCTAATTTAGATGTGCCCTAATCTACCATCATAAGCAGGTAAATAAAAGGGATAGAAAGAAATGGGGATTGGAAGACATACACCCACTCACACACACTTATTACAATTTTGCCCTCGCTCGGAGGGACCGAATAATAATACAAATTAATTAACTACGCAAGCAAATTAATTATTACAAATTAACTAAATTAGTCAAATAAATTAATTAATCTATATAAAGCAGTAAACCGCCTCGGGATGAGGTCCGGATGCAACACGCGCTCGGATTGGCTCGGAATCGACACTGCCATGCACGGATTGCCTCTGTTTCCCCTGCTTTCCTCCTGAAAATTGCCAAAGTCCCAGAAGCACCTCTCAGGGCACTGGGGAGTACCACCGGCTGGGGTAGGGCACCACCGGCTGAAGGAGGAGGCCACCGGCACTGAATTGTTCCATCGGCTGGGAAAACACTGCCGGTCGGCACTAAAAAGTGCCGGTCGGCACAAAATGTTCTGCAGATCCTGCAACTCACAGCAGCAGCAGAGACAAACTATGCATGGCAAGGTAATTCAAAGCATGTATGCACAAAACACATCCCACATCATGTTAATGACTCAATGGGGTATGTGCCTCGATCCTCGGACCACCAATCGCGCATTTTCATGCATGATGGCCCTAAGAATCAAGAATGCAACTTTACTATAAAATGCATGCAAACCAAATAATCAAACAAGGTGCCAAACCTCCATCAAACTCACTTAAAGGGGCTTGGCATGCATGTCAATATGATGAAGCCCTAAGCATGGCAAACTAGTATGCAATATGGACAATGCAAGGTGCTCATGCAAGCATACAAACAAGCATATGAAGCAAGCATGCAAACCAATGGAATAATGGATTTAGACATGAGTTAGGCAACTCAAAAAGACCTAAAACCAGTGACTAAAGTGCCTAGAAATGGAGACTAGACACGCACCCGCATGCACATGTTAAGGTACCCACTCCAAGGCACAAACAAAACGACATTCAAGCACACTTGAGATGATTCAAACATGGACTATTAGCATGCATTAAAAGCTCTCAAATTCATTTCAAACATGATGCCAAATCATGCAACAAATCAAATCAAACAAAGCATGCAAATAGCCTAGGCTTAAGGCAAGCTAATAGGGCATTAAACCACACTTTGCACAAACATACATGGCATGCACTAATCAACCTAAAACAGGTTTCTAGCATGTCAAAACAAAGCCAAATGGCTACTTAGATGGCATCTAAGAGTCATTAAATCAAAGGCATGCATTGAAGCCAAAACAAGGGGCATACAACACATGCTCCTAAAGCATTAACAAGGCCACTAAGGCAAGCATACAAGCACACCAAGGGGACTGAAATTGCATGTCAAGTGGCCCCAAACCACCAAAATAATGCAAACAACACATGCTACACATGCACACACTTGAGACCAACAAGCCACCATACAAAGGAGCTATATTAAGCATGCTAAAATCAAACCAAATAACTATGGTCAGACCTAAAACATGTTAAAATAAGCACAAAAGCTTCATGAATCAAGGCCTAAAACATGCTAAAAATGAAGGCATACAACCTAGTGCATGTTAAGGCATAACAAGGCATTACATGATAACTATGCTAAGCATGCATAAGAGACCAAAACCAACTTGAAATCATGTTATAACATGGAAATATAAGCATGGAAAACAAGTCAAACATGCTCAACACACACTCAAGCATGAAGCTCCATAAGGAAGCAAAGTTTGCCCTTTTCAAGGACACCAAGGAGAGGGGGTGACCCTCCCCTTTCTTGAGACTTCAAGGCATGCTCTTCACCACTGAAATCCCTCAAGATTTCAGTGGAGAGATCCTATCACCAAAATCTCGGATCTCTCACAAAATAGCACAAAAAGTGACCTTTTCAAGGCCTAAGGGTGGTCAAACCTACCCAAACCACTAAACACTCTTAATATACAACAAAGAGGGTTAAAAATCAGAACTTTTTTGTGCCAAACACTAAGCTCAAAAAATGTTTTAAACCAAGTAAAAACAAGGTACAAGAATGGGGTAAAAAGGGAGTTAAGTTCTTACCCTTGTAGCCTTCTTCAACAAAGATGGTGTGATGGCTTCTTTGAGCTTCAAACCAACCAAGAATCACCAAAAACCAACCTCTAGAACCTCTGTCCCAAGAGAAAGGTGAAACACTAGGTGCTAGTGTGCAAAAGTAAGGCACAAAACACCTAGTTTAACAAGAGAAGGATAGATATAGGATAGATATGTATTCTCTAACCTAAACCAGAGCTTCCTCTCTGTCTAAAATGGCTGAAAACCTCTCAAGAAATCCAACCCTAAGCCAAGAAGAAGAGCCTTCCTCTTATAGAACTTGTAAGACTTACAAGCTAAGCAACCAAGGGCTCATCCCTCCATACACGTGTATGGAGGGGAAGCCAATGGCACACAGCTGTCTGAAAATATCTCAGAAAGCAAGTGCACAGTGTCCGGCCGGCAAAAAATGTCATTTTGACAAAATTGAGTGCCGACCGGCACAAAAGAATGCCGACCGGCACAATATAGTGCCGATGGCAACTCTAGCCAGCCGGTGGCCTCTAGCCCCAGCCGGTGGTGTGTGGGATGCCTCACAAAGCATTCCCTGCCCTCCAAGGCAAAACACAAGTGTTTGGTGCAAAACCAAACACAAACGGTCGAGTCCGGAGGTCCTGAGGCACGGCGCGCGAGCCGAGAACTCCGGAACTCCAAACGAACACAAACATGGATAATCACCGAGTGTTCCAACGGTGACGTCCAAGTCTTGAGGACGGTCAAAAATGGGGTGTCTACACATGTATTCCTAATAAACTGGACAAGAGACTAGTACTACAAAAGATCTTATATGCTATTGACTAGTTCTGTGATCAAGAACAAGATCAAATACATAAGCATCGAGATAGATAGTCAAAATGAAGAAGAAGAACCTAGGCGTAGTAAACGTGCTAAACCCCAAATCTTTTGGTCCAATTTTTCTAACATTTTTGTTAGAAATTGAGCCTTTTACTTTTAAAGAAGCTATGTCCAGTCTTGAGGCTCTTTTATGGAAAGAAGCTATCGATAGCGAAGTTGAATCCATCTTGCAAAATCACACATGAGAATTGGTGGATTTGCCACCAGGTTGTAAACCTCTTGGATACAAGTGGATTTTCAAAAGGAAAGTGAAAGCAAATGGATCAATTGACAAATACAAGGTAAGACTTGTGGTCAAAGAAAATAGACAAAAATAAGGTCTTGATTACTTTGACACATACTCACCAGTTATTAGAATAACATCCATTAGAATGCTAATTGCCAATGCATCTTTGCACAATCTAAAAATTCATCAAATGGATGTGAAAACCGCTTTCTTAAATGGTGAGTTAAATGAAGAAATTTCTATGGAACAACCAGAAGGATTTTTTGCTCCAGGAAAAGAAAAAAAAATGTTTATGTTAGAAATTGGGCGCCCATGTGGCATGACCCTTTGAACCTTTTGAACCTTATCCATGTAAGTTTGAATTTAAATTCAAAACTTACTTGGATAACCACTCAGGATATCCATATCTATCATATCAACTGATATGGATAGATGAGATATTATCCTATATATCTGATATGATATGGGATATGGGTGATTAAGAGAAAAACAACGTATGTCGTATGTTTTTCCAATATACTGACTCTCTCCCAAAAATACAACGATCAAGAGCCATTTTGCACTGTGACTTGTGTGGGTGATATTCATTCTATAATATCACTCCATTGCTAGGTTGATTGATCAGATTCAGGAAGCACGTGATTTACTCACGAGATCCTTCAATTCAGACTCTGCAGTAAAAGGTATGACCATAATTTTTCATCCGCTGCGTTTACCTTAGATTTACAGTTTAGATTAGTTAAATCATTATATAGTTTAAAACAAGCGCCAAAGCAATGGATGAGAAATTTGACAAGGCAATGATGTCAAATGAATTTAAAATTAATGAATGTGACAAATGTGTTTATGTTAAAAACAAGAACAAAGGTTATGTTATAGTATGTCTTTATGTTGATGATATGCTCATCATAGGTAATAATAACGACATGATTAAAACTACCAACAAAATGTTAAATAAACATTTTGACATGAAGGACATAGGAATTTCTAATGTAATTCTTGGTATGAAAGTTACCAAAACATCAGAAAAATATGCTTTGTCACAGTCACATTACATTGAGAAAATAATTGACAAATTTAGCACAGATGATGATCATCTTGTTAGAACACCTGTGGATGTTAACTTGTTTCTTTCTAAGAATGTACACGAAAGTATTTCTCAATTATAGTATGCCCAGATTATTGGAAGCTTAATGTACTTGATGAACTACACTCACCTAGATATAGCCTATTCAGTAAGTAAATTAAGTAGATATATGAGTAATCCAAGAGTAGAACACTGGAAGGCCATTATAAGGGTTCTAAAATATCTCAGATTTACTCGTAACATTGGGCTATACTATACTAGATGTCTAGCGGTACTTGAAGGATATTGTGATGCAAACTGGATATCGGATACTAGAAACTCAAAATCCACCAGTGGCAATGTCTTCACTCTTGGTGGTGCGGCTGTGTAGCTCAGCTGGATCAATTCCAGGCATGTCTTCGTAGGACCACGCGAAAATATCTTTGAATCTTTTAATAAAGCGACTAAGTGCTCATGCTCCTCCGAAGACAATGTAGACCCGATCTAACCAGACGCGGATCCTTCTCAGTACCCACGTTAAAAGCAATGATTTCATTAGCGAGAGGTTTTGCAAACCTTTCCTCCTCCCGATTAATCAAAATTTTTAAAACCAGAGGAATTCCTTCCTCATCGTTTTCATCAAAATTTTGAAAATCATGATCAATGCAATAAACAAGCGGCATAAAGAAATACTCAGAATCTACAATGGCATTCTCATTCACAAGGTCAAGCTCATCCAGTTCTTCAGTTACAATCGACTCAAAGGAAAAAGAAAAGGACGACCCGGACAAAACCTCAGCATCCAGGTTATCAACCCCAAGAATACCAAACCCAGACTCAGAAGAACCGGAATCTGATTTCGACTCCACAGACTCTGTGGAATCAGATTCTGGTTCACTACCCGACTTAGAACTACTAGACAGGTAGACCTCCTCCAGCCGCCAAATGAGAGATGGTGCATCAGATGCATCCAAGATACTGCTAGAAGGGTTCACACCTAGTTGGTCCTCGATCATGGAAACGGTCAGGTTATCCCCCAAACTCTCTGAGTTGATTAGAGGATCTGAAAGGAGACACGCCGGTGCTGCTCCCATTCCCATTTCAAGCTGATTGCTGCTAGAATCACTTTCTATGCTCTTTACAGCTTCAGCGGTTAGTTCAATTTGTTCCTCTATAGCACTTTCTTGCAGCTGCAAGTCAAAGAAAATCTCAAAGCCGGGAACCCACTGTTTCTCAGAATTGAACCAAGGTTCGGGGAAACCACAGAATGGGAAATCTTCTTCCTCCCGAACAAAATGACCATTCAGGGTTCCCGGATAGGTCGGTGTACAAGCTCATAGCGCTTCCTGGTCTGCTTAGCTTAGGCTCTTCCTACCATCTCTTTCCCTTTCCTCACTCAGTCTTCTTTGGTGGGTGTATAGCCAAGACCAAAGGCATGCGAGTTATATGGCATATCAGCCAATGCAGTGACACCCTTCCGGCCACTTCTTCTTAATCCCATTCCGAGCATGTGCTGGAGCTTGTTCATGAAGTACATAGATTGGGCGCTGACATACAAACCCTCATCAACAGCCAGGATATTCTGAACTACTCGGGCCTCTGCCAAGGTAAACTTCGAAAGGAAAACATCCTCTTCGCCATGCACAATCTCCAGCACAGGTGTAGTGACCTTTGGCGAAGGATGTATAGATGAATTCCCGAAGATTGTGGCCACCCCTTTTCCATGGGGGTACTTCAGCATTTGGTGGAAAATAAAAGAGACAACTTTCACTTGGTGCAACCAGGGTCGCCCAAGTAGTAAGTTGAAAGTGGTTGAACGTCCAGGACATAGAACTCGATGTCCTGTTGAGCTGGGCCGACCTGTACTCTAATCTACACTATTCCCATCACCTCTCTACTTGTATTGTCATACGCCCGAATCACCTAGGCTGTAGGCACAAAATCGGCTGGTTTCAGACAAATAGCATAAGTCGTATGAGATAAGCAGACGTTGATTGTTGATCTAGTATCAACCAATACCACGGGCACCCACTTTTCTTGGCACTCCACTGATATGTATAAAGGTTTGTTGTGTGCAGAGCCTTCCGGTGGCAGTTCCTTGTCTGAAAAGGTCAAAGTTGGCACAGCGCCTCCCAGGAAGACTAATCCCACAAATTATTCTAGGGTGGTGTCGATGGACAACTTAACTTTATCCATTGCCGACAGTACAACCTATCTGTGCACTCGCGAAGCCATAAGCAGACCCCAGATAGATATATCAGCTTGAATCTTCTTCAACTATTTTAGCATAGCCTCTTCCTTTAACTGCTTTTCTTTCTGTTTCTCTACCTCTTTGTCCTTTCTGGATGCCTCGGGTTGGTCCAAATGTGGGGACTTGAGGTACCGCCCACTTCTAGTCATGTGGTCCACCTCTTCAGAATACCAGGTGTTGTCTGGCAGTTCTTCACCCCAATCCTTATCAGTGTGGGCAAGATGCAAATCATCATCTTCCCACCATATTCCTCTAATGACCGACAAGCAATTGTCTAGTTCTGTTCTAATCATTCCTTCATCAGAAGTATCCCCCACAGGGCATTGAGCTGTTCCAGCCTTCTGGTTCCCTTGATCCCTTTGTTGCATAATCCGCTTCAATGCGACTTCCTGTTTAGTGTCCGTGGTGCTCATGGCGCCCAGTTCTTGAGCCAAATTCTTAATACCGGGGCTCTCCAGCAATTTTCCCTTGTCTTTGGCCATTCCAGCCACTGTAGTTACTCTTGATTCCTTTTCTTTAGGCCTTGGTTCAGTTTCCTATTCTCTGTTAGGTTCATTACTAAGCCACCCGAAGTTATCCGTCGATCCGTTTAGATCAAACCAATCAATATGCAGATCCCCCTGATCTTGCTCATCAAAGAACTACAAGTTGTCTATATCCTCCTCTAGGTTGGCTAG
Organism: Camellia japonica; assembly: GCA_030407325.1. Lineage (NCBI taxonomy): Eukaryota > Viridiplantae > Streptophyta > Magnoliopsida > Ericales > Theaceae > Camellia > Camellia japonica. The sequence continues at coordinate 2,444 of JAPPVO010001424.1, read as the reverse complement.
ATCATCTAATCCCTAACTTGGCCCATCTTTTCGAACTACATTGACCTCCATCCCAGTCGGCAACACCATTTCTGGCTTAGCTTGATCGATTAGCCCAATATAGCAGTATGGGTTGTACATCCCCTCCGGACTGATATTCTTCCCCAAGGCTGACCTCCCTTCATTTTCCACTGTCACCACCACTGGTTCGGGTTGAAGTGTAGACATGTTCATCATGCACAACTCCGTGCTCTCAGGGATGAACAACGTCGGCTTAGGTAGGTGGGAATGAGTGATATATATATATATATATATATACTGGGGTCATAAGGAACGGCCAGTGTGTGGATGAGGTTTATATGCCAAGGTGGAGGGACTTGGTTATGTGGTGGGAGAGGATTTGTAGTGACGTTTGGCTTTTGGGGCGGCGCTATCACCTTATTGTCAATGGGATCTTGAATCTCATGACGAATCTCATGACGCAGCCTATAGTATTGATTAGTGTCATGACCGTGCTGCTGGTGAAAAGTGCAGTATTTGCCCGGGTTGTGCTTTGGAGGGAGAGGATTGGGTAATGGGCGTTGTTCCGACGGCTTAAGACGCCCTTTTCTGATCAGAACCCCTAGGGCTTTGGACAAAAGGCATATAAGTGGGTAAAGACCCTTTGAGATCGGGCCTGGCTGGTTGAGGTTTGTGGAGTTGTGTTGGATGTATTAGCGAACGGGTTAGCAGTTTTGGGTGTAGTGGTGACCTTACTCACATCTGAAGGTTGTGCAGAGGTGCTACCAATCGTGGTTGCATTGGAGCTGCGTGTAAAAGGCCTCTTGGGTTGTTCCTTCTCATTGTCTATCAGCCATTGCTTCATCGCATCCTCAATTTGAACCCCTATCTCAAGGAGCTCAGTAAATGTGAACAAAGGCAAGACTATCATCTTCTGTAATAATCTCCCTTGCAAGTTACAGACCACATTCTGATTTCGTCCTTTTCAGACAGCCTGATAGTCATCATAGAGGCCTTAGCCCTCCTTCGGCTCTTGATGGGTCGCTTCAAGGTCACGGGTTGTAACCTCGATCTGGGTATTGTAGGAGTACTGCGCGATGAAGGCCTCATTCATTTCCTCCCAGCTTCGTTTCACAGAGTCTTCCAATTTTGCATACCAGATGGCCGCTATACCCGACAGGGTCCGGCCAAAAAGTGACAGCTTCTGAAGTCTAGTAAGGCCCACTGGTCGCAGAATATCAGAGAATAACCGCAAATGGACCATAGGAACCCCGGAGCCGTCGAACCGGTCTATGTGCAGCATCTTGAATCTATTCGGAAGAGTTACTGCGGAGTCTGTATATCCATCCTCAATGTCAGGGATTGAATTCACACCCTGTGCCCGCTTAAAGAACTTTTCTAGCTTGTTGACCTTCAATGCGGTGGGGTCGACCTCGAATTCAAATGGCGCCTCCGTTTGGTGTACTGGTGCCTTGGAAGTCTGAGGTGGGATCGGATCTACCGGAATGCCCAGATTCTCTTGGACATTAACAATGACTCCGGGTGCTAGAATACCCACTGAGGGTGCATGGGATGCAGAGGTTACTATCGGTTGTGGTGGCTTTGCTTAAGCCTATTTATCACTTCTGCTTGGTAGGCTATTACCTCAGCTTGGCGGGCAGCATCTAGCTGCATAGTCTCAATGGTCTACTAGAGTTGACAAAGCATATCTTCCATGTTAACCGGAGGATGTTGAGTTGCCGAAACTGGCGGATACTCTCTCTCTGGGGTAGAAGTAGAAGATTGAGCCTGGCTGATCACAGGAGAAATAAGAGGTAATTGCTAGATCGGTGAATTATGCCTGCTCTCCTCCGTCTGATAACTGGTGGAAGTGAAACAAACACTAGCTGTCCCTTGACAAGATCCCCGGATGTGTAAATCCTTCTCACTCGGGTCCAGAGTGCTTGGGGGGTAACGGGATCGTCTGAAGCAATGTTGAAAAATTACCTTGCAAAAAGAAAACAAAAATCAGAAACCGCACAGCACCTCAGCTCAGATACTAACAACACGCAGTTGCAATCATAAGCCGTAGATTTGTACTCAACACTGATTTTTGCCCCGAAAACTAATACCCAGACTTGCAACTGATACATACATTCCTATAGGGTTTCACTCTAAAAACACATACCAGTTAAGGTAACCCTGTCCTAGTTTCGTCAGGAACTAGGGTTTCACTATTCAAGCAAAGTGTTTCACACAATCCTGAATTCAGGTAAGCAATCTGTCATAGTTTGGAACAGTCTCTACGGCTTTTGATATGCAACTAGGCCGATTGGTAAAAAAAAAGGAGTACCTCAGCAAGACCACTTAATATACCTCTCGCACCTAACACCGAGAAGTGAAAGGAGGATCAAATGGTACAGCGGTAGTCCAGATCCAAGGGTTATGTTCCCATCGTGGCAGAGCCCGCAACCGGTCAGCCTTTT
>JAPPVO010001423.1:22500-41235 GCA_030407325.1 Camellia japonica | reverse complement strand
CAGGCCACGGCCAAGGCAGCCCAGCCAAAAGCCAGAGCAGAGGCCAGGCCAAGGCCAGGGCCAGCAGCAGGCCAGCCACGGCCAGGGCAGCCCAGCCAAAGCCAGCAGCAGGCCAGGCAAAGCCAGGGCCAAGCAGCAGGCCAGGCCAAGGCCAAGGCGGGGCAAGCCAAAGCCAGCAGCAGGCCAGGCCCAGGCCAAGGCCAGCAGCAGGCCAGGCCAAGGCCGAGGCAGCCAAGCCAGGGCCAGCAGCAGGCCCGGCCAAGGCGAAGGCCAGCGGCAGGCCAGGCCAGGGCCAAGGCGGCCAAGCCAAAGCCAGCAGCGGGCGAGGCCAAGGCGGAGGCAGCCCAGCCAAAGCCAGCAGCAGGCCCGGCCACGCCGGGGCCAGCAACAGGGAGCCGGGCGAAAAGGGGGCCCGCGGAAGGGGCGGGGCCGGGGCAGGGCCAGGCGCGCGAAGAAGAGCAGCCAAGGCCACCCGGCCAAGGCCAAGACCAAGGGCGAGGCCAAGGCCAGGGACGCGCCGCCAAGGCCAAGCCGCGGGCCGGGGGCAGGCGAGAGCCGGGGCCAAGCGCGGCAGCGGGCCAGGCCACAGCCGGGCCAGCAGCAGGCCAGGCAGGCCACGGCCAACAGCGGCAAGGCCAAGGCCGGGGCCAGCAGCAGGCCCGGCCACGGCCGGGCCAGCAACGGGGCACGGCAGGCCGGGGGGGAGAACAGCGCAGGCCACGGCCGGGGCAAGCAGGCCGGGGCCCGCGGGGAAGGGCCAGGACGGGGCGCGGGACGGACGGACAAGGGGCCCGGCGAAAGGCAGGGCCCGCGGGAAGAGCCAGGGGGGGCGGGGACGGGCGAACGGGGCCAGGGCGGCCCAGGGGAAGCGGGGGGCGAAAAGGAGGGCGGGCCCGCGGAAGGGCCGGGGGCGGGGGGAGGGGAGGCGCGCGAACCGAGGCGGGCGCGGCGGCGCGAAGGGGGGGCACGGGCGGCGGGCGGCGCAGGCCGGCGGGGGGCGAGGCGCAGGGGGAAGGGAGGGACGCAGAAAAAGGAAAAGAAAAGAAAGGAAGAAAGAAAAGGAGAAGGAAAAAAAGAACGAGAGGGACGAGGGCCGCACCCAAGAAGGAGGGGAAGGGGGCCAGAAGGGGGACGAGGGGAGGAAGGGGAGGAGGAGGGGAAGGAGGAAAAGCGAAAGAAAGGAAAAGAAAAGAGGGCCGGGGCCAAAGAGGGGGGCAAGGGGAGGGGGAGGAAAGGAGGGCCGGCAACGGGCAGGGGAAAGGGGGCAAAAAACCAGGACGGGGGAAAAAAACCCCAGGAGGACGCCGCGAGCAGGGGAGGGGCCGCCGGGCAGAGGAAAAAGGGCGGAACAAGCGACGAGAAGGGGGGGGCACCGCCCGGAAGGCGGGCCAGCAAGGCCAGGCCACAGGCCACGCCGAGGCCGAGGCGGCGCGCGGGCACAGGCCAGCGCGGGGCGGGGGCAGGGAAACGACAGAGCCAAGCACGGAAGGGGGCGAGGGCGGCCCGCGGGGGGGCGGGGACGGCGACCGGGCCAGCAGGCCAGGCCACAGCCGGGCCAGCAGCAGGGCAGGCCAAAGCCGGGGCCAGCAGCAGGCCAGGCCCCGGCCGGGGCAAGCAGGCCAGGCCACGGCCGGGCCAGCAGCAGGCCAGGCCACAGCCGGGCCAGCAGGGCAGGCCACGGCCGCGGCCAGCAGCAGGCCAGGCCAACGCCGCGGCCAGCAGCAGGCCAGGCCACCGCCGGGGCCAGCAGCAGGCCAGGCGCGACCGCGGCAAGCAGGGCAGGCCACCGGCCGCGGCCAGCAGCAGGCCAGGCCACGGCCGCGGCCAGCAGCAGGCCAGGCCAAAGCCGCGACCAGCAGCAGGAGGCCGAGGCCGGGGCCAGCAGCAAGCCAGGCCACAGCCGGGGCCAGCAAAAGGGCACGCCAACGCCGGGGCCAGCAGCAGGCCAGGCCACAGCCGGGGCCAGCAGCAGGCAGGCCCCGGCCGGGGCAAGCAGGGCAGGCCACGGCCGGCAGCAGCAGGCAGGCCACGGCCGCGGCCAGCAGGGCAGGCCACGGCCGGCGGCCAGCAGCAGGCCAGGCCAAAGCCGCGACCAGCAGCAGGAGGCCGAGGCCGGGGCCAGCAGCAAGCCAGGCCCCACAGCCGGGGCCAGCAAAAGGGCAGGCGAAAAGCCGGGGCCAGCAGCAGGCCAGGCCACAGCCGGGCCAGCAGCAGGCCAGGCCCCGGCCGGGGCAAGCAGCGGGCAGGCCACCAGGCCGGGCCAGCAGCAGGCCAGGCCACGGCCGGGCCAGCAGGGCAGGCCACGGCCGCGGCCAGCAGCAGGCCAGGCCAAAGCCGCGACCAGCAGCAGGAGGCCGAGGCCGGGGCCAGCAGCAAGCCAGGCCACAGCCGGGCAAGCAAAAGGGCAGGCAGGCCAAAGCCGGGGCCAGCAGCAGGCCAGGCCACAGCCGGGGCCAGCAGCAGGCCAGGCCCCGGCCGGGGCAAGCAGGGCAGGCCACGGCCGGGCCAGCAGGCCAGGCCACGGCCGGGCCAGCAGCAGGCCAGGCCCGACCGGGGCAAGCAGGGCAGGCCACGGCCGCGGCCAGCAGCAGGCCAGGCCAAAGCCGCGGCCAGCAACAGGCCAGGCCACAGCCGCGGCCAGAAGCACGCCAGGCCAAAGCCGCGACCAGCAGCAGAAGGCCGAGGCCGGGGCCAGCAGCAGGCCAGGCCACGGCCGGGGCCAGCAGCAGGCCAGGCCAACGCCGGGGCAGGAGCAGGCCGGGCCACGGCCGGGGCCAGCAGCAGGGCAGGGCAGGGGCCAACAGCAGAGCAGGCCAGGGCCCGCGGGGAAGGGCCAGGAGGGGGGCGGGGACGGACGGACAAGGGGCCGGGCAAAAGGCAGGGCCCGCGGGGAAGGGCCAGGGGGGGCGGGACGGACGGACAAGGGGCCGGGCAAAAGGCAGGGCCCGCGGGGAAGGGCCAGGGGGGGCGGGGACGGGCGAACGAGGGGCCGGGGGGCCGAGGGGAAGCGGGGGCGAAAAGGAGGGCCCGCGAAAGGGGCCGGGGGCGGGGGGAGGGGCAGGCGCGCGAACCGGGGCGGGCGCGGCGGCGCGAAAGGGGGCGCGCGCGGCGGGCGGCGGAGGCCGCGGGGGGCGAGGCGGGGGGGGCGGGGGCACAGGGACGGCGGGGCGCGGGAGGGGGCGGGGGGGGCGAGGCGGACGGAGCCCGGCCGGGGCAGCGAACGCCGCGGGGCAGGCCGCGAGGGCCCGGGGAAGGGCCGGGAGGGGGCGGCGACGCGCCGGCGAGGGGCCGGCGCGGCCCCAGGGGAAGGGGCCGGGCAAAAAGCGGGGCCCGCGGGGAAGGCGAAGGGGGCGGGGCGGGGACGGGCGAACGAGGGGCCGGGGCGGGCCGAGGGGAAGCGGGGGCGAAAAGGAGGGCCCGCGAAAGGGGCCGGGGGCGGGGGGAGGGGCAGGCGCGCGAACCGGGGCGGGCGCGGCGGCGCGAAAGGGGGCGCGCGGGCGGCGGGGCGGAGGCCGGCGGGGGGCGAGGCGGGGGGGCGGGGGCACAGGGACGGCGGGGCGCGGGAGGGGGCGGGGGGGGCGAGGCGGACGGAGCCCGGCCGGGGCAGCGAACGCCGCGGGGGCAGGCCGCGAGGGCCCGCGGGGAAGGGCCGGGAGGGGGCGGCGACGCGCCGGCGAGGGGCCGGCGCGGCCCCAGGGGAAGGGGCCGGGCAAAAAGCGGGGCCCGCGGGGAAGGGCGAAGGGGGGGGCGGGGACGGGCGAACGAGGGGCCGGGGCGGGCCGAGGGGAAGCGGGGGCGAAAAGGAGGGCCCGCGAGAGGGGCCGGCGGCGGGGGGAGGGGCAGGCGCGGGAACCGGGGCGGGCGCGGCGGCGCGAAAGGGGGCGCGCGGGCGGCGGGCGGCGGGGCCGGCGGGGGGGAGGCGGGGGGGGGGCGGGGGCACAGGGACGGCGGGGCGCGGGAGGGGGGGGGGGCGAGGGGACGGAGCCCGGCCGGGGGGCAGCGAACGCCACGGGGGCAGGCCGCGAGGGCCCGCGGGGAAGGCCGGGAGGGGGCGGCGACCCGCCGGCGAGGGGCCGGCGCGGCCCGAGGGAAGGGGCCGGGCGAAAAGCAGGGCCCGCGGGGAAGGGCCAGGGGGGGGGGGACGGGCGAACGAGCGGCCGAGGCGGGCCAAGGGGAAGCGGGGGCGAAAAGGAGGGCCCCCGGAAGGGGGCCGGGGCCGGGGGGAGGCAGGCGCGCGAACCGGGGCGGGCGCGGCGGCGCGAAAGGGGCGCGCACGGGCGGCGGGGGCGGAGGCCGGCGGGGGGGAGGCGGGGCGGGCGGCGGGGGCGGAGGGGACGGCGGGGCGCGGGAGGGGGGGGCGAGCGGGAGGGAGCCCGGCCGGGGCAGCGAACGCCGCGGGGGCAGGCCGCGGCAGGGGGCGCGGGGGCAAAGGGGGCCGGCCGCCGCGCGGGGGCCGGGGGGCCGACCGAAAGAAAAGGAAGGCGGGCCGGAGCCGGCGCCGAGGGGCGGCGCGCCACCGCGGCGCGGGGGAACCCCAAAGGAGCGCCCGCGGGCCGGGGCGGGCCCCGCACGGGGCCGGGGCGGCGGCAGGGCCCGCGGGCAGGGAGGACGCGGGCGCGCGGAGGCAGAGCCCGGGGCGGGGGCACGCGGGCGGCGACCGCCGGGCCCCGCCAGGCGGGCGGCGCGCGCGGCGGGCGACGGCCGCGCCGGCCGCGGACCGGGCCGGCGCCGGCGGGCGGCGGAGGCAGGGCCGGCGGCGGAAAGAAGGAAGGCGACCGGGGGAGCCGGCCAGGAGGCAGAGGCGGGGCGCAAAGAGGAAGCCAGGCAGGGGAAGGAGGAACGAAGGCAGACGGGGAAACGGCGAAGGGCGCAGGAAAGCAGGGAGAGGGGGGGAGGGAGGGGCGACGCGGAGAACCGGAGGAAGGCGAGAGCGAAGACGGGCAACAAGCCCCGACGGCCGGAAGGGAGGCAGGGAGGAGAGAAAAGGGCGACGCGGGCGGGGCCCGGGGCGCGGAGGAGGCAGGAGAACGCGACGGAGCGCACGGCCCGCGGGCCGGCGACGCAGCAGGCAAAGGGCGGCCCGAGCAACGGGCGAGGGGAGGAGAGGGCCGACGAGGGGGGGACGGGGGACGGAGAAGGAGGGGCGAGGCCGGAGAGGGAGCCGGAGAAACGGCGACCACAGCCAAGGAAGGCAGCAGGCGCGCAAAGGACCCAAGCCGGACACGGGGAGGAGGGACAAGAAAGAACAAGACCGGGCGCGGGGAGGCGGGGAAGGGGAAGGAGGACAAGCGAAAGCCCGGAACGAGGAGCCAGGGGAGGGCAAGGCGGGGGCCAGCAGCCGCGGGAAGGCCAGCGCCAAGAGCGGAGAGGGAAGGGGGCAGGGAAAAAGCGCGGAGGGGGAGGGGGGGGGGCGACCGGGCCGCCGCAGGGGGCACCGGGCGGCGCGGCCCGGCGGCCGGCGAGGCGCGCCGGGGCGGAACGGGCCGGGGCGGGCCGCCGGCGCGGGGACGGGGAAGAAAGGAGAGGGCGCAAAGCAAGCCGACGCGCGGGAGACAGGAGCAGGGGAGAACAGCAGAGGAGGGCGAGCCGAGGACGGGGGCCGGCGGGAGCGGAGGAAGGAGGAACAGGGACAGGCGGGGGCAGGCGGAGGGCAGAGGCAGAGGGGAAAGGCGGGGAGGGAGGAAAGACGAACAACGGCGAAAGCAGGGGCCAAGGAGGGGGCAGGAAGCAAGAACGAAAGGGGGGGCGCGAAGACGAGCAGAGACCGGCCGAGGCGCAACCAGAAACGAGGCCGACCAGGGAGCAGCGGAGGGGACGGGGAGGACGCCGCGGGCACCGGAGGAGAAAGCAAAGGGGGGGGCCGGGGGGAGGAGGGGCGCAAGGCGGAAACGGAAAGGAAGGGACGGAAGGGCACCACCAGGAGGGGAGCCGGCGGCGGAAGGGGACGCAACACGGGGAAACGGACCAGGGCCAGACAGAGGAAGGAGGGACAGACGGAGAGCGCGGGCGGGAGGCGAGGGGGGGGCAGGGCCGGGCGGAGGGGGGGAGCGAGGGGGCGGGGGAAGGCCGGGAACGAACGAGACCGCAGCCGGCGAACGAGCGAGGCGGAGGGGACCCGCCGCAGCGAGCGGCGGAGAGGGACGAGGGCCCGGCAGGCCACGGAAGGGGGAGGCAAGAACAGGGCGGGGAGGCCCGGAGAGGGGCGGGGCCGCACGCGCGCGACACGGAGGGAGGCAACGAGGCGAGAGCCGGGGCCGACAGGCCCGGGGAAGCGGGGAAAGGGCAGCGGGAGGGGGAGAGAGCAGGGCAAGGGGGGGCGGCAACGAGGAAGGCCGAGGAAGCGCGAGGCAGCAGCGCGCGGGGACGACGGCCCGGCCCGGGGGACACACCGCCCGGCGCGCCGACCGAGGGAAGGGGCCGGGGAAGGGGGCGGAGCGCGGCGACGGGGGCGGGGCGCGGCCGGCGACGGCGGGAGAAGGCCACGGAACCGGAGCAGGGAGAGGAAGGAGAAGGCGGAACAAGGGGGCCGGAGGGGAACCGGCGGAAGGAGCAGGGGCGAGGCCCCGGAACGAACGACCCGCGAACGGGGCAGGGGAGCGGGCCCCGCGCGGGCGGGGAAGCAGAGGAGGCGGGCCGGCCGGCGGCGCCCGCCCGCCGGGGCCCCGGCGCGCGGGGAGGGCGCCCGGGGCCCCGCCGGGGGCGGCGGGCGCCAGGCCCCGGCGAAACAACAAAACCCCGGCGCGAAGCGCGCCAAGGAACCCGAACGAAGAGAGCGCGCGCGCGCGCGGCAGCGCGCGAAAAAACGAAACGACGCGCGGCAACGGAGAGCGCGGCGCGCGCAGCGAGGAAGAACGGAGCGAAAGGCGAGACGGGGGGGGAAGGGCAGAAGCCCGCGAACCAGCGAGGCGGGGAACGCAAGGGGCGCCCGAAGCCAGGAGGGGGAGGGCACGGCGGCCGGGGCGGCGCACGGGGCGGCGCCCGCGCCCCCGCCCCCCCCCCGCCCGAAGGGGGCGAAGGAAGGGCGGCGGGCGGAGGGGGCCCCCGCGCGCGCACGCGCGCGGGCGGCCCAAAAGCGAGGCCCCCGCGACGGACGACGCGCCGCGACGAGGGGGGGGACAAACCGGGGCGGCGCCGCGCGCGCGGCCGGGCCGGCGCGGGAGGCCGGGCGCGACCCGAGCGCGCCGCCGCCAGGGCGCGCCGACCGCGACCCCAGGGCAGGCGGGAGGACCCGCGGAGGGGAAGCAGAGCAAGAAGCGGAGGAAAAGAAACGGACAAGGAGGCCCCGAGGAACGGCGAGCGAACCGGGAAGCGCCCAGCGGGAAAAGCGAGCGACCCCGGCGGGCGAAGGGGAGGCGGGAGAAGCGGCCGCAGCGGCGGACCGGGCCCAAGGCCCCGGGAAAGGGGCGCCGGAGAGGGGGAGAGCCCCGGCGGGCCCGGACCCGGGCGCACCACGAGGCGCGGGCGGCGAGGCGGGGGGGGGAAGGCAGCCCGAAGCGGGCGGGAAAGGCCGGCCAAGGCGAAAGACGGGCGAGAGACCGAGAGCAAACAAGGACCGCGAGGGAAAGAGGAAAAGGACGGGGAAAAGAGAGGCAAAGAGGGCGGGAAAGGGGCGGGAGGGAAGCGGAGGGGGGCGGGCGAGGCGCCCCGGGCGGAGGGGGAACGGCGGCCAGCCGGGCCGCCGAGCGGCGCGGGGCGGGGACCGGCGCGGGGCGGGGCGGAGGCCAAAGCCCGGGCAGGCGAAAAGCCCGCGGAGACGCCGGCGCCCCGACCGGGGCGGCAGCGCGCGCCCGCGGGCGGGCGCCGGCAGCGGCGCGCGCCCGGCGCCGGCCGGCGAGCGCCCCAGGCGGCCCGGCGGGAAACACGGACCAAGGAGGCGGACAGGGGGGCGAGGCAACGGGCGAGGAAACCCGGAAGGCGCAAGGAAGCGGAGGGACGGGAGCCCCCGCGCGGGGGCACCGGCGACCGACCGGGAGCGGCGGAGAAGGGGCGAGGGCGAGCAGGCCGGGCGGGACCCGAAAGAGGGGGAACGAGGCCGGAGCGGGGCGAAGCCAGAGGAAACGCGGGGGAGGCCCGCAGCGAGACGGACGGGCAAAGCGGGCGGCGGACGGGGGGAGAGGGGCGAAAGACGAAGCGAACCGGCGAGGAGCGGGGCCCGCCGAAGGGGCCCGCAGGAGAGCGGGAGCCCGGGCGCGAGGGCGAGCAGGGAAAGCCAAGGAGGAGAGGCAGCGGGGGCGCAACGCCCGCGACCGAGGCGCAAACGGGAAAGAGGGAGGACGGCGCGGCGGCGCCGGGGAGCCGCGCCACGGAAGCGAGAGCGCCAAGGGGGCCAGGGGGGGAAGCAGAACGGGCGAGGCGGGAGGAACCGGAAGCCGGGGACGGGGCCCAACGGCGCGCGAACCGAGAACCCACAAAGGGGGGGGCGAGGAAGACAGCAGGACGGGGGCAGGGAAGGCGAAAGCCGCGAAGGAGGGGGGAACAACGCACCGGCCGAAGCAACGAGCCCCGAAAAGGGAGGGCGCGGAAGCGCGCGACCGAGACCCGGCCGGCGGGGCAAGCGCCAGGCCCCGAGGAGGAGGAGGGCGCAGCGGGCGCGGCGAAACCGGGGGCGCGAGCCCGGGCGGAGCGGCCGGGGGGCGGAGCGGGGGGGAGGAGCAAAGAGGCAAAGGAGAACGGGGAAGGCCGAAGAGGGGAAAGGGGCCAGGGGAACGGCACGGGCACAGGGGGAGGCGAGCCGAAGAGGCGGGGGAAGCCCGACAGAGAGCGCGGGCGGCGCGAGCGGCGAAAGGGAAGCGGGGAAAAGGCCGGAACCGGGACGGGGCGGCGGACGGCAACGGGAGGGAGGCCGGAGACGGCGGCGGGGCCGCGGGAAGAGGGAGCGGGGCGGGGAACAGCCGGCCCACCCGGGAAACGGCGCAGCCGGAGGAGGGGCCAGCGGCGGGAAGAGCACCGCACGGCGCGGGGGGCCGGGGCGCCCCCGGCGGCCCGGGAAAAGCCGGAGGACCGAGGGCCGCCCACGCCCGGGCGGACGCAGAACCGCAGCAGGGCGCCAAGGGAACAGCCGCGGGGCGAGGGAACAAGGGAGGCAAGGGAAGGCGGCAAAAGGGAGCCGGAACGGCGGGAAAAGGAGGGGCGCGGAGGGCGGGGCACGGGGGCCCAGCCCCGAACCCGGCGGCGGGCGGCGGACGGCGCGAGCGGCGCCCGCGGCGAGAGCGGGGCGCCGCGGGCCGGCCGGGGACGGACGGGGAACGGCCCCGCGCGGGGCCGGCCCCGGGCAGCGAACAGGCGACGCAGAACGGGGACGGACAAGGGGAAGCCGACGGGGGAAGGAAAACAAAGCAGGGCGAGGGGCCCGGCGGAGGCGCACGCAAGGGGAGGGCGGCCCAGGGCGCGGAAGGGCAAAGGGAAGAAAGGCAACCAAGCGCGGGGAAACGGCGGGAGGAACGAGGACGCGCGGAAGGGAGCCAAAGGCCGCGGCAGCGAAGGAGGGACGCGCAGGAAGGGAGGAACGAGAGGCCCACGGGCCCGGGCGACGAGCCAGCGAAACCACAGCCAAGGGAACGGGCGGGGCAGAAGCAGCGGGGAAAGAAGACCCGGGGGAGCGGGACGCGAGGCCGACGGGGGAAAGGACGGGAGAGGGGGAGGAGAAGGGGGAGCCGGAAACGGCGAAAGGGAAAGACCACGACGGGGAACGGGAGGGACGGAGGCCGGGAAGCGGAGGCGGGGCACGGCCCCGCGGGGGGACCCAAGGCCCGCCCCCGGCGGGCCGAGCCGGGCGGAAGACAGGGGCAGGGGGGAGGGGGCGGGGGCGGCACAGCGGGGAAAAGAGAACGCAGGGGGCCGAAGAGGAGCGCAACGAGAACAGAAAGCGCGGGGGAACAGAAGGGGAAAAGCGCGGGGGAGGGGGAGGGCCAGGACGAAGACGAACCGGGAAAGCGGGGCCGAACGAGCCGGGAGACCGGCGGAAGGGGAAGCGAGAGGGGCAGAAAAGGGACCACAGGGAGAACGGGCGGGGGGCAGCCAAGCGGGCAGAGCGACGGGGCGGGGGAGCCGGCGAGGGCGGCGCGGCCGAGCAGGGGGAAGCAGAAGGCACCAAGGGGGAGGGGGCACCCACCAAGAGGGAACGGGAGCGGGGGGAGACCGGCGGGAGACAGGGGAGGGGACCCGACGGAGGACAGCGGCGCGAGAGGAAGGCAACCGAGGACGAGAGGAACCGGGGAGGCGCACAAGGGGGCAGCGCGCGGGGGGAAAAGCCAGGGGCGCGAAGCGACCGGGCGCGGGAGGAGGACGGAACGCCGCGAAGGCAGAAGCCGGGCGAGAAGCGACGCGGGCGCCCGCCGCCCGCGGGCCGACCCGCAGGAGGGGCCGGCCGGCCCCCAAAGGCACGGGGCGCGGGGGAAGCCCGCGCGGCGGACGAGCCGCGCGGGCCGCCGGGAAGGACAAGGCCGAGCGCGAGCGGCGGGGAGAAGCCGCGGCAGACGACGGAAAGACGCGACGGGGAGGGGAAGGGGCAGAGGGGCCGGGCGGCCACGAGCCACGGAGAGGCAGCCCGGCGGCGCGCCGAGGCGGCCCGCCCCCCGCCCGACCCGAGGGGGCCGCCCCCCCGGAGGGCCGAGAGCACGGGCAAGCGCGCCGCGGGACACGAAAACGAGGCACGGGCGCGGCGAAACGAAAGGCCCAAGGCCCAAGGGGAGGGCGGACCCCACAGGACGAGGGGCGCGACGGCGGCAGCCGGGGCCAGCAGGCCAGGCCACGGACGGGCCCAGCAGGCCACGCCGGAGCAGGCGCCAGCAGGCCAGGCCACCGGCGGGGCCAGCAGGCCAGGCCGAAGCGGGGCCAGCAGGCCACGCCGCGGCCGGGCCCAGCAGGCCAGGCCGGAGCCCGGGCCGGCAAGGCAGGCCACCGCCGGGCACGCCAGGCCGGAGCAGGCGCCAGCAGGCCGGGCCACGGCCGGAGCCAGCAGGCCAGCCGGAAGCGGGGCCAGAGGGCGCCACGCCACGGCCGGGCCCGGCAGGCCACGCCACGGCCGGGCGCAGCAGGCCAGGCCGGGGCAAGGGCCGGCGGGCCACGCCACCGCCGGCGCCAGCAGGCCAGGCCACGGCCGCGGCCCGCGGGCCAGGCCACGGCCGCGGCCCGCCGGGGCGAAAAGGAGGCCCGCGGAAGCCGGGGGCGAAAAGGAGGGCCCGCGGAAGGGGCGAAAAGGAGGGCCCGCGGAAGCAGCCAAGCCAAAGCCAGCAGCAGGCCAGGCCACGGGCCGCAGGGGCCAGGCCACGGCCGCGGCCCGCAGGCCGGCCACGGCGCGGGCCCAGCAGGCCACGCCACAGCGGGGCCCAGCGGGCCAGGCCGGAGCCGGGGCCAAACAGGCCAGGCCAGGCCGCGGCCCGCGGGCCAGGCCACGGCCGCGGCCCGCGGGCCAGGCCACGGCCGCGGCCCGCCGGGGCGAAAAGGAGGGCCCGCGGAAGGGGCCGGGGGCGAAAAGGAGGGCCCGCGGAAGGGGCGAAAAGGAGGGCCCGCGGAAGCAGCCAAGCCAAAGCCAGCAGCATGCCATGCCACGGCCTCGGCCAGGCCCAGGCCACGGGCTAAGGCCACGCCAAGGCCACGGGCCAAGGCCACGCCAAGGCCACGGGCCAAGGCCACGCCAAGGCCACGGGCCAAGGCCACGCCAAGGCCACGGGCAAGGCCAAGGCCAAGGCCACGGGCAAGGCCATGCCAAGGCCACGGGCCAAGGCCATGCCAAGGCCACGGGCCAAGGCCACGGGCCAAGGCCAAGGCCACGGGCCAAGGCCAAGCCCACGGGCCAAGGCCAAGGCCAAGGCCATGCCAAGCCCACGGGCCATGCCAAGCCCACGGGCCAAGGCCACGGGCCAAGGCCACGGCCAAGGCCATGCCAAGGCCACGGGCCAAGGCCACGGGCCAAGGCCACGGGCCAAGGCCACGGGCCAAGGCCAAGGCCAAGGCCACGGGCCAAGGCCACGGGCCAAGGCCAAGGCCAAGGCCAAGGCCACGGGCCATGCCAAGGCCACGGGCAAGGACAAGGCCAAGGCCAGGACAAGGCCAAGGCCAAGGCAAGGCCACGGGCCAAGGCCATGCCAAGGCCACGGGCAAGGCCAAGGGCAAGGCCACGGGCAAGGCCAAGGCCAAGGCCATGGCCAAGGCCACGCCAAGGCCACGGGCCATGCCAAGGCCACGGGCCAAGGCCACGGGCAAGGCCAAGGCCAAGGCCAAGGCCACGCCAAGGCCACGGGCCAAAGCCACGGGCCAAGGCCACGGGCAAGGCCAAGGCCAAGGCCATGCCAAGGAAAGGCCATGCCAAGGCCACGGGCAACGCCAAGGCCAAGGCCACGGGCCAAGGACATGCCAAGGCCAAGGCCACGGGCCAAGGCCATGCCAAGGCCACGGGCCAAGGCCAAGGCCACGGGCCAAGGCCAAGGCCAAGGCCATGCCAAGCCCACGAGCCATGCCAAGGCCACGGGCCAAGGCCATGCCAAGGCCACGGGCAAGGCCACGGGCCAAGGCCATGCCAAGGCCACGGGCCAAGGCCACGGGCCAAAGCCACGGGCCAAGGCCACGGGCAAGGCCAAGGCCAAGGCCAAGGCAAGGCCATGCCAAGGCCACGGGCAAGGCCAAGGCCAAGGCCGCGGGCCAAGGCCATGCCAAGGCCAAGGCCAAGGCCACGGGCCAAGGCCATGCCAAGGCCACGGGCAAGGCCAAGGCCACGGGCAAGGCCAAGGCCAAGGTCAAGGCCAAGGCCATGCCAAGGCCAAGGCGAAGGCCACGGGCAAGGCCAAGGCCATGCCAAGGCAAGGCCAATGCCAAGGCCACGGGCAAGGCAGAGGCCAAGGCCATGCCAAGGCAGAGGCCAAGGCCAAGTCCATGCCAAGGCCAAGGCCAAGGCCAAGGCAAGGCCACGTGCCAAGGCCATGCCAAGGCCACGGGCAAGGCCAAGGGCCAAGGCCATGCCAAGGCCACGGGCAAGGCCAAGGCCACGGGCAAGGCAGAGGCCAAGGCCATGCCAAGGCCACGGGCCAAGGCCATGCCAAGGCCACGGGCAAGGCCAAGGCCAAGGCCACGGGCCAAGGCCATGCCAAGGCCACGGGCAAGGCCAAGGCCAAGGCCACGGGCCAAGGCCATGCCAAGGCCACGGGCAAGGCCAAGGCCAAGGCCACGGGCCAAGGCCACGGGCAAGGCCATGCCAAGGCCAAGACCAAGGCCACGGGCCATGCCAAGGCCACGGGCAAGGACAAGGCCAAGGCCAAGGCAAGGCCACGGGCAAGGCCATGCCAAGGCCAAGACCAAGGCCACGGGCCATGCCAAGGCCACGGGCAAGGCCAAGGCCAAGGCAAGGCCACGGGCCAAGGACAAGGCCAAGGCCAAGGCAAGGCCACGGGCCAAGGCCATGCCAAGGCCACGGGCAAGGCCAAGGCCACGGGCAAGGCAGAGGCCAAGGCCATGCCAAGGCCACGGGCCAAGGCCATGCCAAGGCCAAGGCCACGGGCAAGGCCAAGGCCATGCCAAGGCAAGGCCACGGGCAAGGCCAAGGCCATGCCAAGGCAAGGCCACGCAGGCCAAGGCATGCAGCAAGGCCACGAAGGCCAAGGCCATGCCAAGCAAGCAGGCCAAGCACGGCAAGGCCATGCAAGGCCACAGGCAAGACCAAGGCCAAGGCCATGCCAAGGCCAAGGCCAAGCCATGCCAAGGCCAAGGCCATGCCAAGGCCACGGGCAAGGCCAAGGCCAAGGCCACGGGCAAGGGAAAAGCCAAGGCCAAGGCCATGCCAAGGACAAGGCCAAGGCCAAGGCCAAGGCAGCGTGTAAGGGCAAGGGCAAGGGCAAGGGCAAGGCCCCGTGCAAGGCCATGGCCAAGGCGAAGGCCGCGGGCACGGGCCAAGGCCATGGCCACGTCATACCACCGCCTCGGTCGCTCTTTCTTCACATGATTCTTTTATATTCTTACCTAAACCATGCCACACATTAAAAATGCACTACAATTAATTTTAAATGTCATCCCCTATTTTTTTGCTATTTTTCTAGAGTCTTTTGAATTTTTTACGCCTTTATTTGGACATAAAAATCAAAATAAAATAAATAAAAATTTAAAAAATGATGTAATAATTTCTATAATTACTAGTGCCTCCTCCTTTAATTATTGGAATTTTTCCATAATTTTTTGACATTTTTAGTAATTTTTATTATTTTTTTAATTATTAAAAATGAAATAAATTAAAATAAAATATTCCGGTGGCCAAATATTTTTTTTCTATTTTTTTTATGGTGTATTAAATTATTACAAACAACTTTCATGTAGAAAGTTTTGCCAAAAAACCATTACTTTTTTAAAAAACCCCATTATGACTCCTCGAGCATGGTTGATGTTTCCTCCTGCCAGATGAAAAAGGGCTTAACAAGCTACTATAAGGGGGGGGCACCTCCCTTGCCAGGCAAGGCCAGCACTAGCTATGCCATGCTTGGGCCGCGGCCTGGCCGCGGCATGCACGCGGCCTGGACCGCGGCCAGGCCGCGGCTCGCGGCTCCGCGGCGCCGCGGCCAGCCGCGGCTCGGCCGGCGGGCCTGCGCGGCTCCGCGGCCTGGCCGCGGCCTGGCCGCGGCTCGGGCGCGGCCTTGGGGCGGCCTTGGGCAGCCTGGACCGCGGCTCAGCCGCGGCCTACGGCGCGGCCTTGGGCGGCCTGGCCAGCATGGCATGCGCGCGGCGTGGGCAGCATGGCGTGGCGTGCGCGCGGCGTGGGCGGATTGGCATGCCCGCGGCCTGGGCAGCACGGCATTGCATGCCTGCGGCCTTGGCGCGGCCTGGGGGCGGCCTGGGCGCGGCCTTGCGCGGCCTGGGCTGCGGCCTGGCGCGGCCTTGGCGCGGCCTGGGCGCGGCCTGTGCAACATGGCATGGCATGGCATGCGCGCGGCGTGGGCGACCTGGGCAGCACGGCATGGCATGTGCGGGGCGGGGCGGGGTGGCCTGGCCTGGCTTGCCCACGGCATGGGCAGCGTGGCCTGTGCACAAAACGCGCGCGCGGTCTTTTGACCGCGGTGCGCGTGTTGCGCGCATGGTCGCGCACGCCTTTGCACGCCTTCGCACGCAACGCACGTCTAATGATAAGAACCGCAGCATGCCATGCCATGCCATGCCATGGCGAAGGCCAGCAGCAAGCCATGCCGGGCCAAGGCAGCCAAGCGAAAGCCAGCCGCATGCCATGCCATGGCCTAGGCCAGCAGCATGCCATGCCCAGGCCAAGGCAGCCAAGCAAAAGCCAGCAGCATGCGATGCCACGGCTTTGCCGGCAGCATGCCACGACCCGTCCTTGGCCAGCAACATGGAAGCTTGTTGCGAAAATTATGTCCCTCGGAAGTTGCCTGTTGCGAAAATTGTGTCCCTCGGAAGTTGCGAAAATTATGTCCCTCGGAAGCAGCCATAGCCAAAGCCGGCAGCATGCCATGCCACGGCTTTGCCGGCAGCATGCCATGCCACGTCCTTGGCAAGCATCGTGGAAGCTTGTTGCGAAAATTATGTCCCTCGGAAGTTGCCTGTTGCGAAAATTATGTCCCTCGGAAGTTGCGAAAATTAAGTCCCTCGGAAGCAGCCAAGCCAAAGGCCGCAGCATGCCATGCCAAGGCGAAGGCCAGCCGCATGCCATGCCAAGGCCAAGGCAGCCAAGCCAAAGCCAGCAGCATGCCATGCCAGGCCAAGGCCAGCAGCATGCCAGCCAAGGCCAAGGCAGGCCAGCAAAGCCAGCAGCAGCCTGCCCAGGCCAGGCCAGCAGCATGCCATGCCAAGGCCAAGGCAGCCAAAGACAAAGCCAGCAGCATGCCATGCCAAGGCCAATGGCAGGCAAGCCAAGCCAGCAGCATGCCATGCCCAGGCCAAGGCGAGCAGCATGCCATGCCAAGGCCAACAGCCAAGCCAAAGCCAGCAGCATGCGATGCCAAGGCCACGGCGGCTGCATGCCATGCCACGGCAAGGCAGCCCAGCCAAAGCCACAGCATGCCATGCCCAGGCCATGGCCAGCAGATGCCATGCCAAGGCCAAGGCAGGCAAGCCAAAGCCAGCAGCATGCCATGCCAAGGCCAAGGCCAGCAGCATGCCATGCCAAGGCCAAGGCAGGCAAGCCAAAGCCAGCGGCATGCCATGCCCAGCCAAGGCGAGCAGCATGCCATGCCAAGGCCAAGGCAGCCTGCCAAAGCCAGCACATGCATGCCAAGGCCAGGCCAGCAGCATGCCATGCCACGGCCAAGGCAGCCCAGCCAAAGCCAGCAGCATGCCATGCCCAGGCCATGGCCAGCAGCATGCCATGCCAAGGCCAAGGCCAGCAGCATGCCATGCCAAGGCCAAGGCAGGCAAGCCAAAGCCAGCAGCATGCCATGCCCAGGCCAAGGCGAGCAGCATGCCATGCCAAGGCCAAGGCAGCCAAGCCAAAGCCAGCAGCATGCGATGCCAAGGCCAGGCCGCTGCATGCCATGCCACGCCAAGGCAGCCCAGCCAAAGCCACAGCATGCCATGCCCAGGCCATGGCCAGCAGCATGCCATGCCAAGGCCAAGGCAGGCAAGCCAAAGCCAGCTGCATGCCATGCCAGCATGCCATGCAAGGCCAAGGCAGCCAGCAGCATGCCATGCCACAGCATGCCACGACACGTCCCTGGCCAGCAACGCGGAAGCTTGTTGCGAAAATTATGTCCCTCGGAATGCGCAAATCGTGTCCCTCGGAAGTTGCGAAAATTATGTCCCTCGGAAGCAGCCAAAGCCAAAGCCAGCAGCATGCCATGCCCAGGCTGGCCAGCAGCATGCCATGCCAAGGCCAATGTGAAGCTTAGTTGCATTAAGCCTCAAAGCCAAGCAGCATGCCATGCCAAGGCCAAGGCCAGCAGCATGCCATGCCAAGGCCAAGAGCCAAGCGCAGCAAGGCCAGCAGCAGCATGCCATGCCAAGGCCAAGGCAGCCGCCAAAGCCAGCAGCATGCCATGCCAAGGCCAGGCCAGCAGCATGCCAGCCACGGCCAAGGCAGCCAGCCAAGCCAGCAGCAGCCTGCCCAGGCCATGGCCAGCAGCATGCCATGCCAAGGCCAAGGCAGCCAAGACAGCAGCTTGCCATGCCAAGGCCAAGGCAGGCAAGCCAAAGCCAGCAGCATGCCATGCCCAGGCCAAGGCGAGCAGCATGCCATGCCAAGGCCAAGGCAGCCAAGCCAAGCAGCAGCAGCATGCGATGCCAAGGCCACGGCCGGCTGCATGCCATGCCACGCCAAGGCAGCCCAGCCAAAGCCAGACAGCATGCCATGCCCAGGCCATGGCCAGCAGCATGCCATGCCAAGGCCAAGGCAGGCAAGCCAAAGCCAGCACATGCCATGCCAGGCCAGGCAGCAGCATGCCATGCCAGCACGATGCCAAGGCCAGCAGCATGCCATGCCAAGGCCAAGGCAGGCAACCAAAGCCAGCGCATGCCATGCCCAGGCCAAGGCGAGCAGCATGCCATGCCAAGGCCAAGGCAGCCAGCCAAAGCCAGCAGCATGCATGCCAAGGCCAGGGCCAGCAGCATGCCATGCCACGGCCAAGGCAGCCCAGCCAAAGCCAGCAGCATGCCATGCCCAGGCCATGGCCAGCAGCATGCCATGCCAGGCCAAGGCAGGCAAGCCAAAGCCAGCAGCATGCCATGCCAAGGCCAAGGCCAGCAGCATGCCATGCCAAGGCCAAGCAGGCAAGCCAAAGCCAGCAGCATGCATGCCCAGGCCAAGGCGAGCAGCATGCCATGCCAAGGCCAAGGCAGCCAAGCCAAAGCCAGCAGCATGCGATGCCAAGCGACGGCCAGCGCTGCCATGCCACGCCAAGGCAGCCCAGCCAAAGCCAGCAGCATGCCATGCCAAGGCCAAGGCAGGCAAGCCAAGCCAGCAGCTGCCATGCCAAGCAAGGCCGCAGCATGCCATGCCAAGGCCAAGGCCGCAGCATGCCATGCCAAGGCCAAGGCAGGCAGCCAAAGCCAGCAGCATGCCATGCCCAGGCCAAGGCGAGCAGCATGCCATGCCAGGCCAGGCAGCCAGCACAAGCCAAGCCAGGCCAGCAGCATGCCATGCCAGGCCAAGGCAGCCAAGCCAAAGCCAGCGCATGCGATGCCAAGGCCATGGCCAGCAGCATGCCATGCCACGGCCAAGGCAGCCCAGCCAAAGCCAGCAGCATGCCATGCCCAGGCCATGGCCAGCAGCATGCCATGCCAAGGCCAAGGCAGGCAAGCCAAAGCCAGCAGCATGCCATCCAGGCAGCAAGATGCCACAGGCAGGCAAGCCAAAGCCAGCGAGCATGCCATGCCCAGGCCAAGGCGAGCAGCATGCCATGCCAAGGCCAAGGCAGCGAAGCCAAACAGCGCATGCATGCAAGCCATGGATCCAGCGCATGCCATGCCACGGCCAAGGCAGCCCAAGCCAAAGCCAGCAGCATGCCATGCCCAGGCCATGGCCAAGCAGCATGCCATGCCAAGGCCAAGGCAGCCAAGCCAAAGCAGCTGCAGCATTGCCATGCCATGCCAAGGCCAAGGCAGCCACACAAAAGCCAGCAGCATGCGATGCCACGGCTTTGCCGAGCAGCATGCCACGACACGTCCCTGGCCAGCAACGCGGAAGCTTGTTGCGAAAATTATGTCCCGAAGTCGCCTGTGCGAAAATCGATGTCCCTCGGAAGTTGCGAAAATATGTCCCTCGGAAAGCCAAGCCAAAGCCACGATCAGCCACGCTGCGGCAGCATGCCATGC
>JAPPVO010001423.1:5000-12500 GCA_030407325.1 Camellia japonica | reverse complement strand
CACGGGCAAGGCAGAGGCCAAGGCCATGCCAAGGCCACGGGCAAGGCAGAGGCCAAGGCCAAGTCCATGCCAAGGCCAAGGCCAAGGCAAGGCCACGTGCCAAGGCCATGCCAAGGCCACGGGCAAGGCCAAGGCCATGCCAAGGCCACGGGCAAGGCCAAGGCCAAGGCCAAGGCCACGGGCAAGGCAGAGGCCAAGGCCATGCGAAGGCCACGGGCCAAGGCCATGCCAAGGCCACGGGCAAGGCCAAGGCCACGAGCAAGACCAAGGCCAAGGCCAAGGCCAAGGCCACGGGCAAGGCCAAGGCCAAGGCAAGGCCAAGGCCACGGGCAAGGCCAAGGCCAAGGCCACGGGCCAAGGCCATGCCAAGGCCACGGGCAAGGCCAAGGCCAAGGCCACGGGCCAAGGCCATGCCAAGGCCACGGGCAAGGCCAAGGCCAAGGCCACGGGCCAAGGCCACGGGCAAGGCCATGCCAAGGCCAAGACCAAGGCCACGGGCCATGCCAAGGCCACGGGCAAGGACAAGGCCAAGGCCAAGGCAAGGCCACGGGCAAGGACAAGGCCAAGGCCAAGGCAAGGCCACGGGCAAGGCCATGCCAAGGCCAAGACCAAGGCCACGGGCCATGCCAAGGCCACGGGCAAGGCCAAGGCCAAGGCAAGGCCACGGGCCAAGGACAAGGCCAAGGCCAAGGCAAGGCCACGGGCCAAGGCCATGCCAAGGCCACGGGCAAGGCCAAGGCCACGGGCAAGGCAGAGGCCAAGGCCATGCCAAGGCCACGGGCCAAGGCCATGCCAAGGCCACGGGCAAGGCCAAGGCCAAGGCCAAGGCCACGGGCAAGGCAGAGGCCAAGGCCATGCGAAGGCCACGGGCCAAGGCCATGCCAAGGCCACGGGCAAGGCCAAGGCCACGAGCAAGACCAGGGCCAAGGCCAA
The DNA here is from genome assembly GCA_030407325.1 of Camellia japonica. NCBI lineage: Eukaryota > Viridiplantae > Streptophyta > Magnoliopsida > Ericales > Theaceae > Camellia > Camellia japonica. The sequence goes on along the minus strand of JAPPVO010001423.1, from coordinate 11,567 downwards.
GGCCAAGGCCACGGGCAAGGCCAAGGCCAAGGCAAGGCCAAGGCCACGGGCAAGGCCAAGGCCAAGGCCACGGGCCAAGGCCATGCCAAGGCCACGGGCAAGGCCAAGGCCAAGGCCACGGGCCAAGGCCATGCCAAGGCCACGGGCAAGGCCAAGGCCAAGGCCACGGGCCAAGGCCACGGGCAAGGCCATGCCAAGGCCAAGACCAAGGCCACGGGCCATGCCAAGGCCACGGGCAAGGACAAGGCCAAGGCCAAGGCAAGGCCACGGGCAAGGACAAGGCCAAGGCCAAGGCAAGGCCACGGGCAAGGCCATGCCAAGGCCAAGACCAAGGCCACGGGCCATGCCAAGGCCACGGGCAAGGCCAAGGCCAAGGCAAGGCCACGGGCCAAGGACAAGGCCAAGGCCAAGGCAAGGCCACGGGCCAAGGCCATGCCAAGGCCACGGGCAAGGCCAAGGCCACGGGCAAGGCAGAGGCCAAGGCCATGCCAAGGCCACGGGCCAAGGCCATGCCAAGGCCAAGGCCACGGGCAAGGCCAAGGCCATGCCAAGGCAAGGCCACGGGCAAGGCCAAGGCCATGCCAAGGCAAGGCCACGGGCCAAGGCCAAGGCCACGGGCCAAGGCCATGCCAAGGCCACAGGCAAGGCCATGCCAAGGCCACAGGCAAGACCAAGGCCAAGGCCATGCCAAGGCCAAGGCCAAGGCCATGCCAAGGCCAAGGCCATGCCAAGGCCACGGGCAAGGCCAAGGCCAAGGCCACGGGCAAGGGAAAAGCCAAGGCCAAGGCCATGCCAAGGACAAGGCCAAGGCCAAGGCCAAGGCAGCGTGTAAGGGCAAGGGCAAGGGCAAGGGCAAGGCCCCGTGCAAGGCCATGGCCAAGGCGAAGGCCGCGGGCACGGGCCAAGGCCATGGCCACGTCATACCACCGCCTCGGTCGCTCTTTCTTCACATGATTCTTTTATATTCTTACCTAAACCATGCCACACTATTAAAAATGCACTACAATTAATTTTAAATGTCATCCCCTATTTTTTTGCTATTTTTCTAGAGTCTTTTGAATTTTTTACGCCTTTATTTGGACATAAAAATCAAAATAAAATAAATAAAAATTTAAAAAATGATGTAATAATTTCTATAATTACTAGTGCCTCCTCCTTTAATTATTGGAATTTTTCCATAATTTTTTGACTATTTTTAGTAATTTTTATTATTTTTTTAATTATTAAAAATGAAATAAATTAAAATAAAATATTCCGGTGGCCAAATATTTTTTTTCTATTTTTTTTATGGTGTATTAAATTATTACAAACAACTTTCATGTAGAAAGTTTTGCCAAAAAACCATTACTTTTTTAAAAAACCCCATTATGACTCCTCGAGCATGGTTGATGTTTCCTCCTGCCAGATGAAAAAGGGCTTAACAAGCTACTATAAGGGGGGGGCACCTCCCTTGCCAGGCAAGGCCAGCACTAGCTATGCCATGCTTGGGCCGCGGCCTGGCCGCGGCATGCACGCGGCCTGGACCGCGCCAGGCCGCGGCTCGGCCGCGGCTCGGCCGCGGCCAGGCCGCGGCTCGGCCGCGGCTCGGTCGCGGCCTGGCCGCGGCCTGGCCGCGGCTCGGTCGCGGCCTGGCCGCGGCCTGGCCGCGGCTCGGGCGCGGCCTTGGGGGCGGCCTTGGGCAGCCTGGACCGCGGCTCAGCCGCGGCCTACGGCGCGGCCTTGGGCGGCCTGGCCAGCATGGCATGCGCGCGGCGTGGGCAGCATGGCGTGGCGTGCGCGCGGCGTGGGCGGATTGGCATGCCCGCGGCCTGGGCAGCACGGCATTGCATGCCTGCGGCCTTGGCGCGGCCTGGGGGCGGCCTGGGCGCGGCCTTGCTGCGGCCTGGGCGCGGCCTGGGCGCGGCCTGGGCGGCGCCTTGGCGCGGCCTGGGCGCGGCCTGTGCAACATGGCATGGCATGGCATGCGCGCGGCGTGGGCGACCTGGGCAGCACGGCACGGCATGTGCGGGGCGGGGCGGGGTGGCCTGGCCTGGCTTGCCCACGGCATGGGCAGCGTGGCCTGTGCACAAAACGCGCGCGCGGTCTTTTGACCGCGGTGCGCGTGTTGCGCGCATGGTCGCGCACGCCTTTGCACGCCTTCGCACGCAACGCACGTCTAATGATAAGAACCGCAGCATGCCATGCCATGCCATGCCATGGCGAAGGCCAGCAGCAAGCCATGCCGGGGCCAAGGCAGCCAAGCGAAAGCCAGCCGCATGCCATGCCATGGCCTAGGCCAGCAGCATGCCATGCCCAGGCCAAGGCAGCCAAGCAAAAGCCAGCAGCATGCGATGCCACGGCTTTGCCGGCAGCATGCCACGACCCGTCCTTGGCCAGCAACATGGAAGCTTGTTGCGAAAATTATGTCCCTCGGAAGTTGCCTGTTGCGAAAATTGTGTCCCTCGGAAGTTGCGAAAATTATGTCCCTCGGAAGCAGCCATAGCCAAAGCCGGCAGCATGCCATGCCACGGCTTTGCCGGCAGCATGCCATGCCACGTCCTTGGCAAGCATCGTGGAAGCTTGTTGCGAAAATTATGTCCCTCGGAAGTTGCCTGTTGCGAAAATTATGTCCCTCGGAAGTTGCGAAAATTAAGTCCCTCGGAAGCAGCCAAGCCAAAGGCCGCAGCATGCCATGCCAAGGCGAAGGCCAGCCGCATGCCATGCCAAGGCCAAGGCAGCCAAGCCAAAGCCAGCAGCATGCCATGCCAAGGCCAAGGCCAGCAGCATGCCACGCCAAGGCCAAGGCAGGCCAGCGAAAGCCAGCAGCACGCCTTGCCCAGGCCATGGCCAGCAGCATGCCATGCCAAGGCCAAGGCAGCCAAGACAAAGCCAGCAGCTTGCCATGCCAAGGCCAAGGCAGGCAAGCCAAAGCCAGCAGCATGCCATGCCCAGGCCAAGGCGAGCAGCATGCCATGCCAAGGCCAATTCAGCCAAGCCAAAGCCAGCAGCATGCGATGCCAAGGCCACGGCCGGCTGCATGCCATGCCACGGCGAAGGCAGCCCAGCCAAAGCCAGCAGCATGCCATGCCCAGGCCATGGCCAGCAGGATGCCATGCCAAGGCCAAGGCAGGCAAGCCAAAGCCAGCAGCATGCCATGCCAAGGCCAAGGCCAGCAGCATGCCATGCCAAGGCCAAGGCAGGCAAGCCAAAGCCAGCGGCATGCCATGCCCAGGCCAAGGCGAGCAGCATGCCATGCCAAGGCCAAGGCAGCCTCGCCAAAGCCAGCAACATGCCATGCCAAGGCCAGGGCCAGCAGCATGCCATGCCACGGCCAAGGCAGCCCAGCCAAAGCCAGCAGCATGCCATGCCCAGGCCATGGCCAGCAGCATGCCATGCCAAGGCCAAGGCCAGCAGCATGCCATGCCAAGGCCAAGGCAGGCAAGCCAAAGCCAGCAGCATGCCATGCCCAGGCCAAGGCGAGCAGCATGCCATGCCAAGGCCAAGGCAGCCAAGCCAAAGCCAGCAGCATGCGATGCCAAGGCCACGGCCGGCTGCATGCCATGCCACTGCCAAGGCAGCCCAGCCAAAGCCAACAGCATGCCATGCCCAGGCCATGGCCAGCAGCATGCCATGCCAAGGCCAAGGCAGGCAAGCCAAAGCCAGCAGCATGCCATGGCAAGGCCAAGGCCAGCAGCATGCCATGCCAAGGCCACGGCCGGCTGCATGCCATGCCACGGCGAAGGCAGCCCAGCCAAAGCCAGCAGCATGCCATGCCCAGGCCATGGCCAGCAGCATGCCATGCCAAGGCCAAGGCAGGCAAGCCAAAGCCAGCAGCATGCCATGCCAAGGCCAAGGCCAGCAGCATGCCATGCCAAGGCCAAGGCAGGCAAGCCAAAGCCAGCGGCATGCCATGCCCAGGCCAAGGCGAGCAGCATGCCATGCCAAGGCCAAGGCAGCCTCGCCAAAGCCAGCAGCATGCCATGCCAAGGCCAGGGCCAGCAGCATGCCATGCCACGGCCAAGGCAGCCCAGCCAAAGCCAGCAGCATGCCATGCCCAGGCCATGGCCAGCAGCATGCCATGCCAAGGCCAAGGCCAGCAGCATGCCATGCCAAGGCCAAGGCAGGCAAGCCAAAGCCAGCAGCATGCCATGCCCAGGCCAAGGCGAGCAGCATGCCATGCCAAGGCCAAGGCAGCCAAGCCAAAGCCAGCAGCATGCGATGCCAAGGCCACGGCCGGCTGCATGCCATGCCACTGCCAAGGCAGCCCAGCCAAAGCCAACAGCATGCCATGCCCAGGCCATGGCCAGCAGCATGCCATGCCAAGGCCAAGGCAGGCAAGCCAAAGCCAGCAACATGCCATGCCCAGGCCAAGGCGAGCAGCATGCCATGCCAAGGCCAAGGCAGCCAAGCCAAAGCCAGCAGCATGCGATGCCAAGGCCATAGCCAGCAGCATGCCATGCCAAGGCCAAGGCAGGCAAACCAAAGCCAGCAGCATGCCATGCCCAGGCCAAGGCGAGCAGCATGCCATGCCAAGGCCAAGGCAGCCAAGCCAAAGCCAGCAGCATGCGATGCCAAGGCCAGGGCCAGCAGCATGCCATGCCACGGCCAAGGCAGCCCAGCCAAAGCCAGCAGCATGCCATGCCCAGGCCATGGCCAGCAGCATGCCATGCCAAGGCCAAGGCAGGCAAGCCAAAGCCAGCAGCATGCCATGCCAAGGCCAAGGCCAGCAGCATGCCATGCCAAGGCCAAGCCAGGCAAGCCAAAGCCAGCAGCATGCGATGCCCAGGCCAAGGCGAGCAGCATGCCATGCCAAGGCCAAGGCAGCCAAGCCAAAGCCAGCAGCATGCGATGCCAAGTCGAAGGCCAGCAGCGTGCCATGCCACGACCAAGGCAGCCCAGCCAAAGCCAGCAGCATGCCATGCCAAGGCCAAGGCAGGCAAGCCAAAGCCAGCAGCGTGCCATGCCAAGGGCAAGGCCTGCAGCATGCCATGCCAAGGCCAAGGCCTGCAGCATGCCATGCCAAGGCCAAGGCAGGCATGCCAAAGCCAGCAGCATGCCATGCCCAGGCCAAGGCGAGCAGCATGCCATGCCACGGCCGAGGCAGCCAAGCCAAAGCCAGCAGCATGCCTTGCCAAGGCCATGGCCAGCAGCATGCCATGCCACGGCCAAGGCAGCCAAGCCAAAGCCAGCCGCATGCGATGCCAAGGCCATGGCCAGCAGCATGCCATGCCACGGCCAAGGCAGCCCAGCCAAAGCCAGCAGCATGCCATGCCCAGGCCATGGCCAGCAGCATGCCATGCCAAGGCCAAGGCAGGCAAGCCAAAGCCAGCAGCATGCCATGCCAAGGCCAAGGCCAGCAGCATGCCATGCCAAGGCCATGGCAGGCAAGCCAAAGCCAGCAGCATGCCATGCCCAGGCCAAGGCGAGCAGCATGCCATGCCAAGGCCAAGGCAGCCAAGCCAAAGCCAATGCCAAGGCCATATCCAGCAGCATGCCATGCCACGGCCAAGGCAGCCCAGCCAAAGCCAGCAGCATGCCATGCCCAGGCCATGGCCAGCAGCATGCCATGCCAAGGCCAAGGCAGCCAAGCCAAAGCCAGCAGCATGCCATGCCAAGGCCAAGGCAGCCAAACAAAAGCCAGCAGCATGCGATGCGACGGCTTTGCCGGCAGCATGCCACGACACGTCCCTGGCCAGCAACGCGGAAGCTTGTTGCGAAAATTATGTCCCTCGGAAGTCGCCTGTTGCGAAAATTGTGTCCCTCGGAAGTTGCGAAAATTATGTCCCTCGGAAGCAGCCAAAGCCGAAGCCAGCAGCATGCCATGCCACGTCCTTGGCAAGCAACGTGGAAGCTTGTTGCGAAAATTATGTCCCTCGGAAGTTGCCTGTTGCGAAAATTATGTCCCTCGGAAGTTGCGAAAATTAAGTCCCTCGGAAGCAGCCAAGCCAAAGGCCGCAGCATGCCATGCCAAGGCGAAGGCCAGCCGCATGCCATACCAAGGCCAAGGCAGCCAAGCCAAAGCCAGCAGCATGCCATGCCAAGGCCAAGGCCAGCAGCATGCCATGCCAAGGCCAAGGCGGGCATGCCAAAGCCAGCAGCATGCCATGCCCCGGCCAAGGCGAGCAGCATGCCATGCCAAGGCCAAGGCAGCCAAGCCAAAGCCAGCAGCATGCCATGCCCAGGCCAAGGCGAGCAGCATGCCATGCCAAGGCCAAGGCAGCCAAGCCAAAGCCAGCAGCATGCGATGCCAAGGCCACGGCCAGCAGCATGCCATGCCACGGCCAAGGCAGCCCGGCCCAAGCCAGCAGCATGCCATGCCCAGGCCATGGCCAGCAGCATGCCATGCCAAGGCCAAGGCAGGCAAGCCAAAGCCAGCAGCATGCCATGCCAAGGCCAAGGCCAGCAGCATGCCATGCCAAGGCCAAGGCAGGCATGCCAAAGCCAGCAGCATGCCACGCCCAGGCCAAGGCGAGCAGCATGCCATGCCAAGGCCAAGGCAGCCAAGCCAAAGCCAGCAGCATGCGATGCCAAGGGCATGGCCAGCAGCATGCCATGCCACGGCCAAGGCAGCCCAGCCGAAGCCAGCAG
>JAPPVO010001422.1:0-44059 GCA_030407325.1 Camellia japonica | reverse complement strand
ATGAATCGTGGCCCACCTGAGCACTGGCTTGCCTCTGGCATGTTCAAGCGTGTTGAACTGCAAAAGGCTCTTGGAAATCATCTCTCTTGGAAGGAAAGGTGACGTCCTATAAACCGTAACATAGCTTGCAAAAATCTGTAGAACATAATTTGTTTGTTATGGTCAAGGTTATGCACTGTGTAAGTTAATGAGTGAGATTTATTCATGACAACCTACAGTAATTAAACAAAACTAAATAAATAAAGAAGCAATGGTTTTCCTTTGGATTATTCAATCATGTTGAACAGCAGAAAGATCTTGCAAATCATCTCTCTTGGAAGAACTGACATCTTGTAAACTGCAACATACCTTGCAAGAATCTCTAGAACATATTGTTTGATAAGATGAAGGTTCTGCACTCAAGTTGCAAGTTAAAACTTAATGAGTGAGACTCATTCATGATATTCTATGAAAATTAACAAATAAAACATAAACAAAACACAAAGAAAACTTTTTTTTCCTCTCTTTATTGTATTTCAATACAATGACTGTGAGATCATATTTTGGTTATATTCAACATATAGCAACTGTTACTTCCATGAATATCTCTCCATACAATAGTAACTTTAGAATGCTGTCACTTTGACACTCCTCAGAGATGTTTAGAGGAGAAGACATGCTGAAGGAATGAACGAATAAACTTTCAAAAAGTATGGAACAAAATATGCATAATGTTCTTTTAGATTACTGGGGTAGTAGCAATATCGGTTCCAAACTAAGCTAGAGCCACTACTCAGCACAACCGAATACTCAGACCAATCAACATAGGTGTCATACTCCTTGGGGGTGTCAAATTTTGCAATAAATCGCAGATACTTTTTCCCACGCAAAAAAGCCTTCATGGCATGGACACAAGCCATGTAATTCAAACCATTCACTTCTTTGTAGTAATCATTCTTGTCAAACCTTGTGGTTGTTTCATGTAAATTTTCTCTTCTATATCACCATGAAGGAAGGCTATCTTCACATCCATTAGAATCGTACTCATTTTTTTGTATAACTCTACCATTCAGGCATTCAGTTTTGAACTCAGATTTTAACTATTAATAATCAAGGGACGGAAATATTAAAGGATGGCGTCTTCCTTGAACCAAATTGGAATTTCACCACTCCTGAGATGTTCATCAAAATTATTTATTTATTTTATGTCATAGTAAAGTATATTAGATTTTAGGTTATGAGCAATATTTTCAATTCTCTTCACTGCTAAGTCCATATGGGCATCATCATGGATGTGTATAGCTGATAAGTTTTTGCCCACTTGCACATGTTCCAATGGATATCTAAGATCATAGGTTTGAAGATTTTAATATCTATTCCTCCAATCCCAAAGATTAAAATATACTTTCATGGCTTGTCAATATCCAACCACCATGTACAAAGCACCTTGAGGACATATAATCAAATTGTTTGGTATATAGATGGGTTGAAAGCATTTTTGTGATGGACTCTTATGTGCCACCACTTACGTTTATTAAACTGAACACCATTTTTCAGGGAAAGAGATGTAAAATTGCCATTGTCTCCAAGAAAGCATTGACATAACCATTTTTAAGTGACTGAATAAATTCCTGTTCCTCTTCTGGGTTCTCATAAATGTAGTCATGAGATCCCTTTTTCCCATTATTTTCGTTAATGCATATATTTCTTTCTATCTAGACTATTTTTTTGTAAACTGTGCAATTTCATTTGATTTGAATGCCTGCACTGTATTGACTCTTGTTTTTCTCATCTTGCACTACACAGGCATCCCACATTCTTTGATGATATCACTGCACGTTTGCTTCCAGTCATCCCCTTAATCATCTATAGACTTATTGAAAATGATGCCACAGACTTTGCTGACAGAGTTCTGCAGTTGTTTTCCACATTTCTTCACTATTACCCCCTAAATTTTACATTTGTTCGTGATATACTTGCATATTTCTATGGTCATCTTCCCGGAAAGCTTATTCTCCGAATACTGAATGTACTGGATCTGAAAAAGGTAATGGTGAATCTCTTCCCCCCTCCACCTTCTTTGCCCCCCACCCCTCTCTACTTTGGTCGTTGCTGCTGCCTCATTTGTTCCTTCTTGTTGCGTTTCAGATCCCATTTTCTGAGTCATTTCCCCAGCATATTAACTCATCAAATGCTGCCATTTGCCCGCCATTGGACTACTTTGCAACTCTTTTATTAGGTATTGTGAATAATGTTATTCCTCCTTTAAATAATAGCTCAAAAACTGTCTCACTGGGGGATGCTTCAAGTAATTCCCTCCGTGCACACAAGAATTCGGCGACTTCTCAGCCCGGACCAACAAATGCTTCCGAAGGCCAGAAAGCATTCTATCAAATCCAAGATCCAGGGACACATACTCAGCTGATGCTTGAAACAGCAGTCATAGAAATACTCTCTCTTCCTGTATCTGCATCCCAGATTGTATCATCACTAGTTCAAATTGTTGTGCACATACAACCAACACTAATCCAATCTAGCAATGGTCTGCATGGTTCTCCTAATGGTGTTGGGCAAGGTTCTGTTTTACCAACTTCCCCTTCAGGAGGAAGCACTGATTCCTTGAATGCAAGTAGACCAACTCCTTCTGTCTCAGGAATTAACACCTCTAACTTTGTTTCCCGAAGTGGCTATACATGCCAGCAGTTGTCTTGTTTGCTCATCCAAGCTTGCGGTCTTTTATTGGCTCAACTCCCTACAGATTTTCACATACAACTCTATATGGAGGCATCACGTCTAATAAAAGAGAGTTGGTGGCTTACTGATGGGAAGAGGTCACTTGGAGAACTAGACTCTGCTGTTGGTTATGCTTTGCTTGATCCAACATGGGCTGCCCAAGACAATACCTCAACAGCCATTGGTACATACTTGATAACTTTGGTTTTGTATTGATAAATTTTACCCATGGTTATTAAAATCACGATCCGGATTGTAGGATTCATACAATCCTAGATTGCTAAAACGATCCAAATCGTTGTAGGATTAATGTTATAACAGGATCACCAGTAGGATCGTAGATTTTGTGATTTTTCACCTTATTTTTAATATGTATCATTCTAATTTATATTTTTATCTTTTTTTTAATAGAAAGTAGGATCTTACGATCCTCAATCCGATCCTGCAATCCAATCCACGAGATCCTCTCACCGATCCTACCTAGGATACCGATTTTAACAACCTTGATTTTACCATGTCTTTGGTGTTGATATTTTATCTCCATATTTATTTTGCTTTTTTCTTTTCATCCTCTAATGATGAGGGTGCTGTCTAGCCATTTCATTTTTCTGTATGTATAAGCAATATATAAATCTATTGCTTTCATTCACTGTTGGGGGTAATGAAGCTGCCTTGAAGTCATTTTCTTTTCAATGGCAAATTGAATAAATTAGAACACAGTACGAGAACATTTTTTTTGTGTGGTTGTGACAACTAATTAGTTTTTAATTGCCTGATCATAAACTTTTGTTAACATGAACACAATTTATAGCTCAAACCTTCTGCTAAAACATATAGCAGTGAGTTATAACTTCTCTAGGATTGAAGCAGAGTAATAATGAAAGTCAAATTGTTTCAGTTCATAGTGTGTTATCTAAGCTAACAAACAATGTTTTACGTTCTTTGAGGTAGCCATGATCTAGTTCTTTTCAAACTGATCAGCTAAACATTCATCACCATGAACCATTTCAAGTTTTAAGGATTAATTGTTTCTTACATTATGTTTTTTTGATTGACCCTCGATCCTGTAATGTGATCATTTTTTTGCTAGGTAACATTGTGGCCCTGCTTCACTCTTTCTTTAGTAATCTTCCACAAGAATGGCTAGAAGGAACAAACCTTATCATAAAGCATCTCAGGCCAGTTACATCAGTTGCAGTGTTGAGAATAGTATTCCGCATTATGGGTCCGTTGCTTCCACGATTGGCCAATGCACATGCTCTTTTCAATAAGGTCAGAAAATTACTGATTCATTTCTAGTTTAATTCTTTGAATTTCAGTATCTGGTATTCAACAATGAATTTTATTTCCAATCTGATTTAACCTCATTACACTTGCTACATAGGCAATGGTAGGCCTTATGTCAGACTGATAGGTGTACTTGTAACTAACCTCCAATATTTCCAAGCATCAGTGAGAGAATTCTTACAATCTCTTCGCAACTTATAGTGACTCAATAGTTTGTCACCATGGTAAAGTGCATATATTCTTGTCTTGTTCAGAGATCTAGTACTCACATCCTCTATGAAATAAAGATGACTTTGTTTAAACCATCCTCTATGATTTGAATGTGTTAATATAAAACTAGCCTTAGTTCTTAGCCTGGATCCAACTCCTCTATGCTAAAGCGAAGCACCCAACAATGGCAAGGCCTCCTTAAGGGCTAGATAAGTCAATCTGGCCCAAGATGCGTTCATTGACCAAACCACCATAGGAATGGAGACCTTGCAATAGGCAATGGGAAAAAGTCATTAATCGTAGGCATTGTTGTTAAAGTATGAATCAAATCATGAATCGTTTTGCTAAAATAATGAATCGTGAATCGTAAAATTCACTCTATTTAACATAATATATAATTTTATATATGTATGTAGATGTAAAAGTACACGTTTAAAATGAAATAAATTTCAATATAACTAAATCATAAATATGTATATAGATATAAATCCATGTACACTAATATAATTAATTTATCTCTCTTTTATTTTGTAAAATAACATTGTTTCATGCGTTATGCAAATAGAGTTGAATTGTAGTGAATCGCATTGAATGGTAGCAAATAGTAGTGAATCATAAAGAATCATAGTTAAACGCAATTGAGTCATAAGATTCATACAATTTAAGATCCAACAACACGTATGAAATTGTTTTGGTCAAAACTCGTACCGAATTGAATTGTGAATCGTAAGATTCTAAGAACCGTGATCATTGGTGAATCATAGAACACCAAAAGTTTTGGTATCTTGTGGGCCTAACATCTTAAATTGATTGCTTAATTACATCTTTTGAATATGTTATGGCTGTAATATTCTTAAAATGACCTCCAGACCCTGTCATTGCTTTTAAATATAATGGTCGACGTGTTCGGGAAGAACTCACAGCTATCAACTCCTGTTGAAGCATCGGATATAGCTGATCTCATTGACTTCCTGTAAGATCTTGCTTCTCATCTTTGAACCAATCCTATAGCATAAAATTTCAAATTTATCCATTTACCATCCGTACGACCTTTCTTACATATGTTTGATTTGTTTATGCCCAACAGCCATCATGTTGTCCATTATGAAGGGCAAGGAGGACCTGTGCAGGCTAACAGTAAACCTAGGTATGAAGTTTTGGCGCTCTGTGGAAGAGCATTGGAAAATTTACGTCCAGATGTACAGCATCTACTTTCCCATCTAAAAACCGATATCAATTCTTCCATCTATGCTGCTACTCACCCAAAGCCAGTTCAAAATCCTTTATAGCAAATGGGGTTTACCGATTTATAAGAACAGAATAGAGAATGAAGGTATGAATAGAAATGGTCCATACAGATAACATATATGCGACCTTTTCTCGTGTTTTTCTATTAAATACTGTTTTTAAGTTACAAGTTAAGCATTATCGATCTGTCTTTCTACCGCATAACTTGCAATGTATTGGTAAAGTTGCCGTCTAGAAGAGGCAGCATTTGGTAGCATTTCTATTATAATGGCAATGAGTAATGTGATACATAATATGCATCAATAAGTTGTGAACTATTTTCTTGTGCTTTTTTGGGATTGTAGACCAATCACGACTCTTATGCTATGTGCCTGTTTGGCAGAGCTTAATTACAGCTTATTTCAGCTTTCAGCTTAATTTAAGCTATTTTGATGTGTTTGGTTTAGCTTATAGCTTATAGCTTATAGCTTTTTGGAAGTCAGAAATCAGCTTATTCCTTGAGTGGGGCAGGAGATGCTTTAAGAATAAGCTGGAAATCAGCTTAAGCTGAAAGTTATAAGCTATAAGCTGTTTAGGCATAAGCTATAAGTACTTTCCCACAGCTCTACATGTTTGGTTGGGAGATTTGGGAAGGAATTTAAAAAAAAAAGGAAAAAAATATGTGAAATTAAGTGAAATTTAGGTATATTTTATTCACATTTCACTTGCCTTTTCTATTTTCCTTTCCAAATTTCTCATCAAATTCCTCCTCAAATCTCCTAACCAAACACAACAAGAAGAGAATTTCTCATTAACTTCTTTTTGTAGGGTATAGATAATATTACACGTTACATAGCATAGAAATCCTTAGTACCTGAACTACAAATCCATACGCATTTCTACCAATTTATACCAGTATAACTAGTGCACAAGGCTGCTGCTATGAAAGAGGTAGTCGGTAAAATCCTCCAAAGAGAAATATATATATATATATATATGTCTCCCAATGGTTCACCAAATTTAGGGACTGGCACCTAGACTACACTTTTCTAAAAAGGGAAATGAAGGAGACCCGTTTTTGGGAGACATTCACAATTTCTAAAGTAATTTACGCTGCTTATTTATGTATGGAATACACATCATGAGTAATGTGGATTAATTGTTGATTTAAAAAACAAAAGATAATATAATAATAAATAATTTGATATGTTATATTTGCTGGGTTAATTTATATATATATAATATATAATACATATGAAATTGCAATGAAAACTTGACATGATAATGGAGGAGACATGCTCAAATATATATTATATGAGTTAATACAGATATTGATCAAGAACTCAGAAAAATAAGGTACTGTGATATTTCTATATTATTTCTTGTACATATCATTTGTCATTGTTTTTCTTTTATTTGTGTTGGTTTCTTTAAACAATTGTTAACAGAAAAACTAATTGAAGTGGAAATCTTTGAATCTACTTTTCCATCACTAGGTAGAGAAAACTGAAAGGCGCTTCTTTTTTCTTTTTTTTAGAAAAGAAAATGTACAATTCTAAAAAATAAAAATAAAAATTCAGAGTTTGAGTCATTTAATAAAATAAATTTTTAATTTAAATCTTAATCTTTTGATTTATTTTTAATTTAAATCATTTGTTTATTTTGTTAAGTCAAATTAACTAAAAAAATCGTATTTTAGTTATTAAACTCATTGTAGATATATGTAAAATGTCTAAAATATTTTTTTTCATTGATTTTAATGACTAAAATACTTATTTTTTTTAATTGATTTTATTTAACGAAAATAGGTTAATGATTGAGATTGGAAACAAGTTTTAACTACCATCAGTTAAGAATGTTGCAATCCCAATCACAGAAGAACAAATAATTCTTTAATGGACCACAAGTGATTGCCTAGTGCGGATCAACATGTTAAAACGACATCAGTTAATGGTCTATAGCGTGTTTGAGTTTAGATTTAGAAGATCTTAGTTCAAATCTAGAAGTTTTGGCAATCGTGAGTCGAGGAAAATTAGCAAGAGAGGGTGTGCAACAATTAGGGTAGTGAGAAAGCACAAATCGATTGTAGAAAAACACTTATCTGATCATTAAAAATCGGACACACCACCAAACGAGAGAGAGAGAGAGAGAGAGAGAGAGAGAGAGAGAGAGTGTGTATGTGTGTGTGTGTGTGAGTTATTGGCTGGCAAGAGAGGTGGATAAGGAAGAGGAAAATGAGCGATGAAGCCTACTAACCGTGAAAAGCTTTGTTGGGGAAGTAGTGGCTTTGCATATAGAGATAAAGATAGGAGTGTAAAAATGGCCCGCGACTTGTTTAGGCCCGTTTGGGCCTAAGCCTGAGCTTGAGCCCAACCTGAGACCTTGGGCCTGGGCTATCATTTTGAAGCCCGTTCCGGCCTGTGGGCCCGCTTAAGACCCACTCAAGGCTTGGCTCGAGGCTCGGCCAGCCCGAGGCCTAGTGTCTTTTTTAATGAAAATAATAAAATTTTGGTTGAAAAAATAAAAAAAAAAACAAAAAAATTTGTTCAAGCCCGTCCAAGTCCAAGCCCAAGCCCAGGCCCACCAGCTCGCCCAAGGCCCGAATATCTCCTAGGCCTGGGCCTAACTTTTTTGACCTAGAGGGCGGGCCGGCCAGGCCTGGATTTTGGTGGGAGCTCGTGTGGCCCGACATGGCCCGAGTCGGGCCAAATTTGCACCCCTAGACAAAGCATTTCACACATACCACACACATAGAGAGAGAAAGAGAGAGAGAGAGAGAGCAGTTGAAATCGATTCAAAGTATTTCACATGGGCTCCCATACTATTGTGACCCTCTCTTACCTTAGCCTCACCTTTGAAGCTCTGTTCTACCTCATTGACTCTCATCCCCAACCCTCATTGCCAACAACTACAATACCAAGCTCGTCTCATCTTTTTGTTACAACTTTCTCCTTAGATCTAGGGCTTTTAGAGAAGAAGAAGAATGAGAATGAAGATGTGGGGAGGCGACGAGAATGAGGTGGTTTAGGGAGGGAGTGTGGTGACAAAGGAAGAGGCGAGGCTAGAAATGGAAAATTTGGTGAGGGTTGTAGGAGAAAGTGCTACACGGGTAAAGAAATAAAGAGAAGGCATAAGGAAGAGGTGGTGCGATAAGGTTGGAGGATAGTCTTATATGGGCTGATAAAGATTGGAGGGGTGACAAAGAGGCGATAATAGCCATGCATTGGCCGAGTTGTGGTTAGAAATTAGGTTTGAATTTTTAGGATTACAGTCCTTAATGGTAATTTTGGAGAGGGCCAACATTGTAATTACTTATTTTTTTTGTTTTATATTACATGTAGAAATATATGACAATATTATTTATTTCTTCATAAAAATCTAATTATAATATAATAATAAGAAAAACAATTATGAATATAACGGTTATGTTTGGTTTGTATTTGTGAAACAATTTTGAAAAATAATTTTCTGGAAAGAGTTTATAAAATTTGAAAATTTGTTTGGTTGTATGTTTGAAAAAAGTTTTGAAATTTTGGAGTTTGGAATGATTTAATTTAATTTAAATTTTTTTTTTTTTTGTAATTGAATAGATAGGTGTGAGAGAAAAAGTAATTAATTGATGTATAGGAGATGTGAGAAAAAAAAGAGAAAAAAAGTGATTTATTGATGTTTAATAGAATGAAAAGTGATTTTAAAAATTTTATTTTCAAAAATTTTTAATCAAATAAATTTATAAATTTTTTTCTTAAAAATTAGGGAGATGCACCAATAAATCCCAAAATTCAATCTTTTGATCCATTTAGTCATAACTTTTATCTTATGAACCAATAAGTCCCATTCCAGTGTTAATGACCAATTAGTCGATGTTTTATTGTGTAGAGTAAGGGTAAATGTGGATTTTCGCAAAGTGAAATTTACGTCTTTACCACAAACCTTACTATAGGGTTTTTTAGTTTCCCTCCAAACTGATCGGAGTGGAAGAGATGTAAATGAAAATTTGTGGGTGTTCCGATGTTAATGGGATATTGTTGGGTGTGTTTGTGATCCATCTGTAATATGCAACGTTGAATCAATGTGGAGTAGTAACCTAAATTAACAGTTCATTTTCCTCCGAAACCCTAGAAAATACGAAACCCCTTTTTTGGCATTACATTTACCTCGGCGAGTTGGAGAGGCCATTACGATGTTGTGTGTTCGTGCGTCGAGTAAACAACCTCCATTTGTCATTGCCGGTGATTGTTTTATTAACAAATGGTGTCGGGTAAGTTGTTCGTTTGTCTATGTGTACCCTTGATTTCCTTTGTGTTGTTCAGATTGAGCGGTGAAAGTAGTTTGACATGTGTTATATTTTGTTAACATCTCAAAAATGTCGATATTCTAGCGTAGTGTTGATGGGCATTTATGGTATGGTGCGTTTTGTTGTGAGTTGAGTAAAGGGTAATGGTTGTGTAATGCAGATTCCGGTTATGAGTTTATTAATGTTATCGGCAATTTGTGGGTTGGATTCCGGATGTTTTTTGACACAATGTGTTTGCTTTGGTGTGTTTACGTTAACTGTGATGGTAATGATATTTTGAGTTTCTCTGTTTTGTTGTTGGTGTATGGTAATAGTTCATAGGTTTTTTTTTTTTTTTTTTTATGGTGTTTACATTAGCTGTAATGATGTTGGTATTTTGTGATTGTGATTGGGTGCTTGGTGTTCTATCATATTGGGTGTGGGGGACAAGGGGATGGTTCCTCTATTTTTGTTTTGGTGTATATTAACTTGGCGACAATTCAGTTGGGTGATGCTAAAATGGTAGATTCTTTTCTTTTTATTAGTAAGTTTATTCATATATGATATTATCATTATAATAATGAAAATCAAATGCAAATAAACTTTCATAGTGGGAGAGAAAAAACCCCAATAAATATGTGAATAAGACACACACTTAAATAAAGTAATTTGAATTACTCATTTCTTAGTGAAATGCAAAGATTCTATAGTCAAATGAGCTAGTCACGCTGGTTAAATGGTTGATTGTTATCATTTAGTTTAGAAATTTAACAAAATTTTGAAAATACGTTCAAAGTTGATTTGTTTATTTTTTAAGTTGGTCTCAAATTATTTTTTTAATTAAGTTGATAATTGAATAATTTGATTTTTATATAATTCTATAGTAAGTATAAACAAATTCAAGTTGTGTTAAAAAAATAAATGAGTTTTAAAATATCTGCATACTTTTTTTATTCAGATAATGAGTAGATTTCTAATCAACTTTTAATGAATTGAACACTATTCAAGTTGATTTGTTTTAAAACCTTAAATATAATAACCTGACCTTTTTGAGGTTGAGATTGGTTAATAATTCGTGATGAGTGTTTTGGAAAGATGGTTAAAAGTTAATTTTTCAATTTTTTTTAGCTTTTTTTGAAAAAATGTGATACATGATAAGACCAAAAATAGATTAAAAGTGAGAAAATGACTTTTAACCCATTTTTCAAAAGAGGCTTAGTCCTACCAAAATCATGTTTCATTGTGATAAAATAGCATGAGACTGAACCTTTTCGAAGAAGAATATGGACTAGTATTCTCGTTGAGGTTTGGATTGTCAATCAAATCCCATGAGAGAGCATTTTCCCCTCAATTTATAAAAATTACAAAGTCAACTTTTTATATGAGGGTGAATTACACTGACACATTCTGAGAGTTGACCTGATTAAAATAGAAGTGTTGAAAGTTTGAAAATTATATTTCCCTTCTTAAAATTTAGGGTTGCATTATAATTTTGTTCCTTCTTTAGTCAACTAATGAAAAATACTGATCTAAATAATTACATTTTTTAAAATTCTATTTTACTAATATTTATAGTCCCTATATTTTCTCTCTCATCTGTCTTTCAATCAACCTACTAATACAAGGATAAATAAGAAAAAATATATATATTTAAATTTAAAAGAGATGATAATATGATTTTTCCGTTTATATATGACTAACGAATTATTAATAAAAAAATGTTAGTATAATTATGTGAATTCAAACTTAAGGAAACCCAATGCAATTATATTAAAATTGTGAAACTTACTATATTTTTTTCAAATCTTACTAGTGGTCAGTGTACTTTACCCATAAATAATATATAAAAT
The DNA here is from genome assembly GCA_030407325.1 of Camellia japonica. Classification (NCBI taxonomy): domain Eukaryota; kingdom Viridiplantae; phylum Streptophyta; class Magnoliopsida; order Ericales; family Theaceae; genus Camellia; species Camellia japonica. The sequence continues at coordinate 32,497 of JAPPVO010001422.1, read as the reverse complement.
CATGTGATTACTATATATTAATCTTATTTTCTTAAGAAATAATTAACACATAATAATCCATAAAATTAACAAATTAAATTATCAAAGTGGACCAATAGCAAGCCTATGGGCTCAAACTATACCATAAAGAATTCTGAAAGAAATGCAACCCTTCTTCAAAATTATTTAACTCCGCATAAAATACTCATAAAAATTGTCAAATACCAATATTAATGGTTCATCTAATGTTGACTTGGCAAAATTTGGTAAACTAACAGATTTATAAGACTATTTTATGAACAGGGCAATCAAATTGGTGTTCATCATCTACCATTCGTGGGCAATAGATTAATTTTCTAGATCGCCCCTAGATATACAAGAGAAAAATCGAACCAGACTTCTAAAATGTCTCAACCGTTTCATTCATTTTTAATCAATTAGATCAGATCCCCCTATATATGTATTTAAAAATTCAAATGATTTTTAGAGCCGATCTCTATATATCCATAGTGGGTGTGATCATTTGATGGTGTTATAAATTTTGATTTAAATTTGAATATGGATTTGATGAGTTTTAAGAAACAGGTCAATTGCAATGAGTTACATAAAGGTCTTTTAAGAATATACATTTGACAAAAGATCTCCGAACACAATAGAGATGCTCTCTTTGTACATAGTATAATATAGATAGATAAATATACATTCATAAATGGTCACGAATAACGTGAAAGTGTCGGACAAACTCATGGTGAAACCTCCCCTTGTTAACACTTAGGCCTTGTTTGAGAATAAGTTATTTTAGTGGTGTTTTGAAAAGATGGTAAAAAGTTGACTTTTTGATTTTTTAATTTTTTTGGTGTAAAAAAGTAGAGAGGTGATGTGACCTAAACAAATCAAAAGCTGGTTTTTTACCAGCTTGTCAAAACGCTCCTTAGTAACTTTTTACTTTTTACTTTTTACGAAAAGATGTACAAAAAAGTAAAAAGAGTGATATGACAACTTATAGTAACTTTTTGACTAAAATATATAATTAACAAACGAAACCTTATTTTTAAATTCAGTTTTTGATTTTTCATGTTTTGTTGTCTTTAGTATTTTTTTTTTTCTTCATATTTTAGTGATTTTCTTTTAATGTTTTGTCGTCTTTAGTAAATTTTTTAAATACAGTTTTTGACCTTTTTCTTTCATATTTTAAAAAGTAAAATATTTATAATTTTTTTAAAAAAAAGATAAAATAAAAAAATAGAAAAATGTATTGAGTTTTTCTATTTATTAAATTTTTAAAATATTTTTTGACAATATTTTATTTTTTTAAGTGTATTTACATTAAGCAGTGGTCAAAAATAATAATAAATAAATTTAAGGGTTAATTACACCAACATCCCTTTAACTATTAGTGAATAATACTTTATTCTCATCTATGAAGTTATACATTTTGATCCTCTCAATTATGAAATTTTACCCCTTCAAACTTTTAAAGGAGTATATTTATATAATTTTTAAAATTTAAAAAATCAAAATATAAAATTTTATAAATAAGAATATAAAATAATATTTACTAATAATTTAAAGAAGAGTTAATTACCTAAAAGTCTTATTTACAAATGTTATGGTAGTTTAGGTCCTATTTAAGATTTTTTTTAACTAATAAATCCTATTTAGTAAAACTGAAAATATTATCAGTTTTTATTACTAAGAAAATTATCAATTTTGCATAATAATATTTCAGATAATTGCTTTGTTTTGTTCCCAATTTCTTTGATTCAACATCTTTACACTCCTCCTCATAGACAAAGTCTGTCCATAAGGCTTCTTCTTCCTATATCTCTTGGACTTTTGTTTCAATGTTCAAAGCATGGCATTTACCAAAGGCCAAAACCTAACCTGTCGCTGCTCCTGCTTATAGCCAATTACCATGGCTTCTTTCTCTTGCTCTTGCACTTTTTGGACTATTGATTTTACGTCCAATACTGAGAACTTAATTAAAACCAAAGATCTGGCCTCCTGGGTTCCATCTTTTTGCCTACAACCAGGCATCATTGTCATCCTTGGTGACAAACTCTTCATCAGTACTTTCCCGGACTAAGTGCTTTAGGTGTGCTAATTCCTTATCAACCGTCACTTCGGTTGATCAATTCTCAGTATACTGAGTGGTGTCACTCCTTCAGTATACAATTTGGCCTTTGCAAAATCTGCACAAGCTATGAAGGGTTGAGGGTCTGCATTGATCTCCTCTGTCTCTCTATTGCCTAAGGCCATCATTATCTTCTGATGCAGAGAGGAAGGCACACATTTGTTGGTGTGAATCCAATCCCTACCAAGTAGAGCATTATACTTAGCATTGCTATCGATAACGAAGAATGCTGTCATGCAGTCCTTGGTTCCCACACTCAGGTTAATGGGCAAAATGCCCTGAGCCATCTGTTTGTCTCCAGTGAAACCAGCAATGGTTGTGCTGGTTGGGATTAATCTGGGGTTCTTCTTTCCTAATTTCTTCAGAGAAGATTTCGGAAGCAGGTTTACTATTGCCCCCATTATCCACCAATACCCGGTTCATCTGTATCCCATCGAAGAAGGCCTTGATATACAAGGGTTTGATATGCTATGTCATGGATGTCGTGGAATACTCAAAAGGGTATGAGAGGTTGATGCTCACCTTTTCCTCACTTTTGTCTTTAGTTTCCATTGGTGTGGCCACTTCGGATTCGTCTTGTACCATACTCACTTGTGAGTCTTCACTAGAAATTGAAATTGGGTCAATCTCCTGACCTTCTTGGTTTTCATCTTCAGCTTAGAACTCTCGTGGTAGTATATGCACCATATTTATTGACACTGGAGGAAACGAGCCAAATTGGACGACTAGCTGTACCTGTTTCTTTTCCTGGCCAACTTGTTCAGTTACCTCAGAAGCATCTTCCATGCTGCATTCTGGCACTTCAGTACTAGTAACTTTCTTCGAATGGTTTGTTTCTACTGGTTTTTTGACCAAAAATGTCTGTTCAGCCATGAAGGCTTCGAACATTTCCTCCTTAATCATCTCTTTCCTTTGGCCTAGGCTAACTTCTCCCTCCGTCTCACTATCGCTTTCCATCAAAGCCCTTTCCAATCTTGCTAAATTGGATCTTTCTTTGGCTTTTAGTTCGGAGTGAATTTTGGCCAACTGCTCTCTGCTACAATTCATTTTGTCTTGAGGAGTCGATTTTGGACTATGATCTAACTTTGGACTTTTCTTTCCCTCTGTCTGGCTTTTTGACTGGACCAATGAAGAGTTTTCTCCACTTTCTTTCAGGTCCTTCTGGTACTGAGTGTACCTTCACTGGATCTTTCTCCTTTGGGATCTAGAAATCACTGGGACCATATTTGGTTCCTTGGTGTTTGGATGCTTTAGTAACACCTAATTATTTGGAGCCACCAAGGGAGGTTTGACCATCCTACCCTGGTCTCTAACAACATTTCTTTGGGTAGGTATTTCCTTAGGTTTGTTCTGCATAACAAACCAATCTGGAACTCCAGGTACCCATGAGCCCACTGACTCAGTTGTTGAACTGTTCCTTTCCCCCTTCGAAGCTAGTTTTGAAGTTGCCTGTGAAGGCCACTGTTTGGCCCTGACTCCCTGTTTTGGGCCTAATTCAGGCCTTCCATGAAGGTGGCCACTTTCCATCCTGTGTGAGGCTGGTCTAGGGGGCCAATCTCTGGCTTTGATCCCATGACTTGAGCCCACTTCAAGTTTCCTCTCAGGATAATTGTCTTCCATTTTGTAATAGTTGGGTGGTCTGAATTCATGTGGAGGTCTCTTACCCTTGGAGTGCACTCTAGTGGCTGCTGACTCAGCCATGAATGGCTGTTGCCTAGGGCCAGTTGGATATGGCCTTTTGTCATAGGCATTGGTTGGTTTAGGACGCCTTTACACATCCTTGTAATATTGTTTCCCATCAATCAGAAGCCCTTTTAACCACTTGTAGCTCAATCTTCACCTGGGACACATTCTTTGCATGACAGCAGCTTCTAAAGAATCATCATCCAGTGCATTTTCATCAGAGTCTTCCCTCTGGTCTGCAAAGCCCTGTCCAACAGTTGGTGAACTTCTAGCATCTTTCCTGATAGTAGTTTGGCTGACAACATGCATTTGCACATTGACCTCCTCCAATTCCTTCAAGGATAAGTTCTGGAAGTCTGGCACAATAACATTGGCTACGACTTCTTCAATTTCTAGGAATGGATTGGTGTCAATCCTCATAGCCTTTTCTGCTTTAGCTAGGAATTTTAAACTCCCCTTCTGAATCTGTTCTTGGATCCTGTCCCGAAAAACAATACAGTTTTTAGTTGAGTGAGACCAAGAATTATGCCATTTACAATACACTTTTCCTTTAAGTTCTTTTGGAGACGGAATTTTGACTCCTTTTGGTAACTTTAGGAACTTTACCGCAAGCAAATGATCAAAAATGTCATCTGCCTTTGTTAAATCGAAAGAGTATTTCCTATGAAGGTCTTTCTTTTTAAACTGCTGGTCTATTGTTGTGTCTTTATGAATTAATGCCTCACAGATCACAGGTTCTTTTCCTACAATCTCTGTTGCATCAATCTCATAATTAGGATCTCTATAATCCGTCTTGTATGATGCATTACTTCGATCTTGTTCTTCCTCTAGTAATGCTTCATACCTAGACACCTTATAGGTTAGTTCTACTAAGTCTCTAAACTCAGTTGAGTCAAACTTCTTTCGAAGCCTAAACTCTAAACCATTTTGACCCAATCTCACGAATTCAGGCTCTGGTAAGATGATCCTACATTTGTTTCGTGCTCTTTTGAATCTAGCAATAAACTGAGCAGCCTTCTCATCAGGCCTTTGACTCAACCTTGCCAAGTCTGCCATGGAAACTTCTAGCTCCATTTGGAAGAATTAGGCATGAAATGCCTCCTTCATTTGTTGCTAAGTTTAGATAGAGCCAGGTGTAAGGTTAATATACCATACAAAGGCTGCCCCAGTTAGAGAATTTGGGAATAGTCTTAACTTCATGTAATCATTATTGGTAAATTCACCACATTGAGCAGCGAACCTAACAATATGTTCTACTGTTGACTAGTTTCCATTCCCATAAAAAAGAGCAAAGTTTGGTATCCTAAACCCTCTTGGGTATTCATGTACCCTATCTACCTATTCTAGATATGGTTTCCTGTACACAGGAGTTTGAACCTCCCGAGCCATCGGCCCACACATCTCTCTAACAATATCAGCAATTTGGTCCCTAGGAATCATATTTTGTGCTTGTTGAACCACTACTGGAGGAACAAACACAGGATTTGGTGGATAACCTTGTGCCTGAGGTCCTCTTGGTCCATAGGGCGGTATATTTGGGACTAGTTGTCCCTGTGGTGCTGGCTGCTGTTGAGGGTATGGGTGACCCCTCTGAGCTTATCTTGCGAAAGAACCTACGAAAGGTGCTAGAACAGGTGCTGTGTCTCTTTCAGTGGCAGAAAACCCTTCCAACCCCTCGGGTACAAATTTGAACAAAGGATTAGTGAACCCCCTTGTGCCAGGTATCGCTTCGAACAGGGGATTTGGGAGCATCCTTATGCCATTTTCTTGTGTTAGCCCGAATCTACCAATTTGCATGGTTTCATTATTAAGTAATGAGGCATTTTGATTTGTCACAGGCCTCGAAAGAGGTTTATACCAAGACTGAGGTGATGGTCTTTCATAGTTTTGGTTACTAGTTTAACCATTAGTATGTCCATTACTCTGCATAGGCTATTTATCTCTAGCCAGTCTTTGCTGAGGGACATTTGAAATTTCCTCGATGTGCCTTGCGTTAGTTGGTTGATGAGTATTCATTCGATCCAAAAAGGATGTTGCCCATCTTTCTATTGTGTTCATTAACTGTTGTCCCATGGCATCTACTAGGCCTTCCCATGGATTCATTGGCTGAGTAGATGGAACAGTGGATGGTCCAATTCCTTGGCCTCGTCTAATATTTTGAACATGTGGTACTTGCTCCGAAGTACTGGTCTGTTCGACCATAGGTTCTGATAAAACAGGTACTTCCACAAGATGTGTTATCACATTATCCTCTGGATTAGGTATTTCTACCTCTCATTCCACGCCTTCTTCCAAGCGTTCATTCTCTCCTTGTCTCCTACGTTTAGCCATTTTAATTAGTCCCACTGGGCATGCCAAAAATATATGTTGGCTTTTTGGCTTTCGAAGGTTATTATTGTAATTTTGAGCATGCTAGCAAGGATCAATCAGTCCTTACAGAATATTAATTGCCAACCAATTATCAGACGATTGTGTTTTAGTTCTTTCAGCTTCAATGAAGAGGACTTTTACTGGTGGCTTTGTTTAGGAGAATTAAGCAAACAACGATTAAATGAAGAACAATCGTAGCATTTCATTAAGTAAAATGGAAGACTTATAATGATCCAAATCAGCCTCGTAGAGGTTTACAGCAACAAACTACTTGAAACTATTCCTATGAAGGAAATGCAGTACAGGAATTTGAAGTACAGAAATGTAAAGAACAAGAGATGTAAAAACTGGAAGGAAAATAAAGTAGATAAAACTGATTTTTTGGATCTGAGTCTGGGGGGTCTTTCTGGGGCCTTCTCTACTATTTATACTTCTCAATGACAACCGTCGAAATGAACTTCTAACTGTCGAACCATCCCTCCATGATCGTTGATGTTTCCTTACAGTTAGCTTTACTATGTCATATCTGCAGTTAGGCTTCCCTTCTGATTTTGAATTTAAATATCTGTATAACCGTTAAAGCCACATCATCTTGCATCTCCTTGTTGATCCAGTGCTATGCAGATTTATAATAACCAATACTAACTGCCACCTGTGTGATTATGATTGAAGATTTGAATTGTCTTCTCGTATTACCCTCATCCTGCCACGTGTTGAACTGTGATTGGCTTGTACAAAATATGTAGCCAACAGGAACAATTAGCCGGTTTAAGGTAACCCCACATATTTAAATGCAATTAGAGCGTGGAACTATTGGCCGGTTTAATGGCAGAGAAAGTCAGTCCCACCACCATCTAAGATGGTGTTGCCATTTCACCCAATATTTGTTCACATCACACCAACATGGCTTAAGAAATGTTACAATTTCGAGGAGTTATTTGGTGATGTTGAGGCACGGTTCCTTGATGTCCTAGGTATGTTGTGATTGGTGGAGAGAATAAAATTTACGATTTTGTGTTACATAATTAAAAAATGACAGATAATTTGTAATTGGTCAGAAACATATTTATATGGTGCTCTTGAACCAAGAAATAATTTTTCAACCATTTCACCCTGTATTGTTATTCCTATTGTGAATATAGATAAAGTTAAAAAACATATAGTTTTACAAGTGTTAGATTTGCATAAAACAAAGAAAAGAAAGAGAACTGTATATTATTCACACTCCTAAACATATTAGGGTTACATATACTTATAATAAAAGACTAAAGGAACAAAAGACATAACTATCCTTAACTACCCTTATACAATAATACTTAACACTCCCCCTCAAGTTGGTGCAAAGATATCTCTCATGCCCAACTTGCAGCAAATAGGATGGAAAACTTTACTACTAAGACCCTTAGTAAAGACATCAGCCAATTGATCTGCAGACTTCACAAAAGGCATACATATGAAACCCTTATTCAATTTCTCCTTGATGAAATGTCTGTCGATCTCAATATGCTTTGTTCTACCATGCTGAACAGGATTGTGAGCAATACTAATGGTAGCTTTGTTGTCACAGTACAATGTCAATGGTTCACTACAAACAAACCCAATATCATTCAACAAGGACTGGAGCCACATCAATTCACATGTACCATGCGCCATAGCCCTGTATTCTGTCTCTGCACTAGATCTGGACACCACTGTTTGTTTCTTACTACGCCATGTCACTAAATTTCCCCCCACAAATGCACAATAACCGGAGGTAGATCGCCTGTCATCTATAGAACCAGCCCAATCAGCATCTGTGAATGCCTCCAACCTCAAGTGACCATGATTGGAAAATAAAATCCCTTTTCTAGGAGCAGATTTAAGATACCTCAAAATACGATACACTGCATCCAAATGAGGGGCACGAGGCTCATGCATAAATTGACTCACTATCCCAACCGCATAGGCAATATCTGGACGAGTGTGGGATAAATATATAAGTCTTCCAACAAGTCGCTGGTACCTTTCCTTCTCCACAAGATCACCAACACCACTACAAAAGATGGTGATTAGCCTCAATTGGAGAATCAGCAAGTCGGCAGCCTAACATGCCAGTTTCCTCAAGAAGATCTAGAATATACTTCCGCTGAGAAAGAAAGATGCCTTTGTCAGATCTGGCAACTTCAACCCAAGAAAGTACCGCAACGAACCAAGGTCTTTGATCTCAAATTCCTTGGCCAACAGCATCTTAAGATGTGTCACTTCTTCCTCATCATTACCTGTCACAACTATGTTATCCACATATACTATAAGCACAGTTACCTTATTTGCGTGACGTTTGACAAACATTGTGTGATCTGCATTGCTTTGCTTATACCCAAACCTCAACATAGCCTTTAGGAATCTGTCAAACCAAGCTCGAGGAGATTGTTTTTAAACCATATAACGCCTTTTTCAACCTACAAACTTTCCCAACTGTAGACTGAGATGAGAATCCTGGTGGTATATCCATATATACCTCCTCCTCCAAATCACCATGGAGAAATGCATTCTTCACGTCTAACTGCTGTAAAGGCCTGTAACAAGCCCGCGGGGGACCTCGCTACAGTTCGGACTCCCTTTTGTGTTGCGGTTCTAAATCTGAACCAAAGAGTCCATCTCTGGAAAATCGTTTTGAAGAAAAAAAACAGATTTTTTTGAAAAGTAGTGCCAAACATGGACTGCTTTGCCAGATTGCAGAGTCGCCACCTAAATATTTTTTAATGGGGGAATTTAGGAAACCCTGACTCGGTGCCGAAGGCTACGTGTCCGTCATCACCAAATGTCTTGGCTCGGGAGCTTGGGTATGATCGGGGAAGGTCAGCTATGAGCACCCCCTTTCGCCCGGTTCGAAGACCGGCCTCTACTAACCGTGATATCCGATTTTGAAAACATTATGCGTTCTTATCCCAATTATTAGCCTAGAATTACTATATTATGCGCACAGCAAAACAAGTATAGACTAGATTGCCTAATTTGGAAATAAGCATGCATACCCGTTTTCTTTGAAAATGCTTTGGAATTTGCTACTCGCAAGTAGGCTAAAATACGGATTTCAATGAGTTATTCCAACTCAAGTAATCCAACCTCCACCCACAGACATTCAAACAGTTTATCTCATGTAAGCACTTAGCCGCATGGTAAACATACTGTCATGGCAACATTCACACGCATGCGATATGCTAAAGCGTAAAATACTTACATCGTACTCCGTGCCAAAAACAAGAAACTAGTTAGCAGACATGCATGTCCCTAGGCCATGTTAAGTGGCTAATGCAACACAGGCAAGATGCAATTTAGAGTAGGCTCGGCTAACCCTAAAATGGCACGTGAAATGCTACAACTATCACGTATTCAATTTGGAATTGAAAGTACGATGCAGTTTGTATGATGTACCGAGCCCGGTGCATGTTTAGACAAATGCATGGATGCACGCATGCATTGCATAAGGTATGCTAAAAATAGACGTGCCCTAATCTACCATCATAAGCAGGTAAATAAAAGGGGAGAAAGAAGTAGGGGTTGGAAGACATACAAACCACTCACCCACACTTATTACAATTATGCCCTCGCTCGGAGGGACCAAAAGAATAATACAAGATTAATTAACTACGCAAGCTAATTAAAATATTACAGTCCAACTAAATTAATCAAATAAATTAATTAATCTAATTAAAGCAGTAAACCGCCTCGGGAGGAGGGCCGGATGCAACGCATGCTCGGGACTTGCTCGGAATTGCACTGCCATGCCTAGCCTGCCTTTGTTTTCCCTGCTCTGCCTTTCTGAAAACTGCCAAAGTCTCAGAACTACTTCTCAAGGCACTGGGGGATACCACCGGCTGAGGAGAAACACCACCGGCTGAAGTATGTGGCCACCGGCACAAAATTAATCCATCGGCCATCAATAGGCTGCCGGTCGGCACTAAATACTGCGGCCGGCACTGAATGTCTGCAGAACCTGCAACTCACAGCAGCAGAGGGCAAAAACTTGCATGGCAATGTAATTCCAACAATGTGTGCACCAATCATGCCCCTTATCATATTTGTGACCAAAGGGGCATGTGCCTCGATTCTCGGGCCACAATCACGCATTTCATGCATGATGGCCCAAAGAATCGAGTGCGCAATTTTCATGTCAAATGAAATGCAAACTAAACAATCAAAAAGCCCAATCCCCATCACCAAATCAAGGGACAAGACATGCATGCAAGAATGCATTGCAACCTAATCATGTCAGCTAAGGATGCAACATGAGCATGTGAACAAACAATGCAAGCACATAAGCAAACATGAGGTAAGCATACAAGCAAGCAAATGATGGTCTTAAACATGACTTAAGCAACTCTAATTAGCCTAAAACAATGGCCAAAATGCAAAGGAAATGAGACCAAACACACATACACACATACACATGTCAAGGCACAAACCTAAGTATTAAGCAAGCGACTTTCAAGCGCACTTAAAAGAGGCTAAGTGTGGACAACTAACATGCATTGTAAAGCTCTGAAATTCATGCTAAACATGGTGCCAAACCAAGCACAAAAGCAAGCTAAATATGCAATTAAGGTCCAAGCACTTAGGCAAGCCAAGGGGCTTAAACCAAGGTCAAACCCACCAAGCCTCACAAGGCCAAGGGGACTCAAAACAGGTCAAGGGCAGACCTAAACAACACCCAAGGAACACCTAGATGGCATCTAAATGGTCCAAGCATAAAGGCAAATACAAAGGCCAAAACATGAAGCACACAACATGCACTTTCAAAGCTTCAAAGAGGCATGCAAGGCAAAAATGAGCATGTTAAATGGACTGAAATAACATGGCAAATGGTCTCAAACCATTGAAATGATGCAAACAAGGCATGCTACACATTCATGCTCAAGGCTAGCAAGCCTAAAATGCAAAGAGGCTATATTAAGCATGCCAAGACCAACCCAAACACTTATGGACAGACCTAAAACATGTCAAGATAAGCAAAAATCTTCATGAATCTAAGCCTAAAGCATGATGCTCAAATTAGGGCTAACAACCTAAGGCATGTTAGGCAATACAAGGCATTACATGGCACCTATGCTAAGCATGCATAAGGGACCAAAACCAACATGATACAAAGTTATAATATGGCAATATGAGCATAAAATACAGCCATGGCATGCTCAACACACACTTGAAACATAGGCTCCCTTAAGAGGCCAAAACTTGTCCTTTTCAAGGACATCAAGGAGAGGGGGTGGCCCTCTCCTTCTTGGGACTTCAAGGCATCATCTTCACCACTGAAATCCCTCAAGATTTCAGTGGTGAAGAGACCCCAACACCAAAATCCCGGAGCTCACTCACCAAAATAGGCACAAAATGAGGCCTTTTCAAGGCCTAAGAGGGGTCAAACCTCTCCAAAGCACAAAACACTCTTAATAAACTATCAAGAGGACTAAAAAACAGAACTTTTTTGTATTAAACACCAAGCACAAAAACAGTTCAAAGATAGGTAAAAATGGAATGCAAGAATGGGGAATATAAAGCAAGTTTCTCACCCTTGTTGACCTTCTTCACAAGTGTTGATGTTGTTGTTTCCTTGGGCTCAAATCCAGCCAAAAACACCAAGAACAACCTCTTGGAACCTCAGTAGCCAAGGAAAGGTGAAACACTAGGTGTTGATGTGCAATAGTAAGATACAAACACCTAGTGTACAAACAAGAGAGCAAAAGAGAGATAGAATAGATATAGAATTCAAACCCTAAAACCAGAGCTCCTCTGAGGTCTTTTCTCTCTAAAAATGTCTAACTCTCCAACCCTTGAGCCAAGAGGAGGAAGGGTCTCTTATAGGCAACAAAGCTTACAAGCTAAGCAAACCAAAGGCTCATCCCTCCATACACGTGTATGGAGGGGAAACAGATGCTATACAGCTGCCAAAATATCTCAAAAAGCAACTGAACAGTAGTCGGCAGGGCAAAATTGTCATTTTGACAAAATTGACTGCGACCGCACAAAAGAGTGCCGACCGGCACAATATAGTGCCGATGGCAACACCAACCAGCCGGTGGCCTCTAGCTAGTGCCGGTGGTGTGTGGGGATGCCTCACAAGGCATTCCCTGCCCCTCCAAGGCAAAGCACAAGTGTTTGGTGCAAAACCAGACACAAAACGGTCAAGTTCGGAGGTCCTGAGGCAAGGCGAGTAGCCGAGAACTCCGGGAACTCCAAACGAACACGAACATGGATAATCACCGAGTGTTCAAGCGGCGACGTCCAGGTCTTGAGGACGGTCAAAAATGGGGTGTCTACAAGGCCGTCCCAAATTAGCTGCACATGAGAGAATAGCTCGAATGGAATTCATCTTTGCCACAGGAGCAAAGGTTTCTTGGTAATCAATTCCATATGTTTGAGTAAATCCCTTGGCCACTAACCGTGTTGTACCGTTCAATGTTCCATCTGCTTTCTGCTTGATGGTGAACACCCATTTACACCCTACAGGCTTTTTTCCACTAGGAAGAGAAACCAACTCCCAAGTGTTATTCTTGCTTAGAGCTTGCATCTCTTCTACCATAGCTACTTTCCACTTAGGATCATTGATAGCTTCTGTCCAACCCTGGGGAATACATGCAGAAGACAAAGACGAAACAAAAGCACGATATGTAGAAGACAATGAATCGTATGACACAAATTTAGAAATGGGGTGTTGAGTACAGGCCCTAACCCCCTTTCTAAGAGCAATAGGAAGACTCGAATCATTGACAACAGGACTCTCAACTACAGGTAGAGGGATAGACTGAGATGCATTACCTGGAACTGGCATGAGGGATGATGATGGGTTGGTGGCACAAGGGATGCTTGCTCTTTCGGACGCCGAGAATAAGTCTTAAAATCAGCCCTGTCCAAATGACCACTAATGTCAGGCTCCACATCAAGAGAACTATTAGGCTCCCCCTCACCACAAATAATAGTCCGCTGACTAGGAAGGAAAAAAGACAACTCGTGTTGATAGGCCATCTCCTCATCCGCAATCTCATCCATACCACTACTACTCTCCCCCGGAGGAGATGGCGGAGAAGAAGGAAAGAAGGACACAGATTCACGGAAAGTGACATCCATACTTACATACACTTTGCGAGTGTGAGGATCATAACATTTGTAACCCTTCTGAGTAGCAGAATAACCAATAAAGACACAACGCACAGCCTTAGGATCGAGTTTCCCACGAGTACGAGGTTGCAAATGAACAAAACAGACACACCCAAACACCGAGGAGGAAGAGAAGAGGTGGGATATGCGACAGGAAGCAGTTGAAGAGGAATCTGGAATTGGAGGACACTAGAAGGCATACGGTTGATAAGGTAAGCAGCGGTAAGAACAGCATCACCCCAAAATGACTTAGGGACATTCATGGTAACAAGAGAGAGCGAGCAACTTCAAGAAGATGGCCATTCTTGCGTTCGGCAACCCCATTCTGTTGAGGAGTACCAACACAACTAGTCTGATAAAGAATGCCATGCTCCTCTAAGTATGCCCGAAAAACTCCATCAACATACTCAGTCCCATTATCACTACGAAGAATTTTGATTTGAGCATTAAAAAGATTGGTCACCATTTTATGAAAAGTTTGGAAACAAGAAAAAACTTCACTCTTAGTTCGAAGCAAGTAAATCCAAGTCACACGGGAAAAACAATCAAGAAAAGTAACAAACCATCGATACCCAGAAGTAGAAACCATAGGGGAAGGGCCCCACACATCAGTATGAATAAGCATAAAAGGAAAAGTACTTCTTTTATTAATTGAAGGGTAACAAGTGCGTTTATGCTTTGCAAGTTCACAAGCATCACAACCAAAAATACGCCTAGGACAATCACGAACTAAAGAGGAAAAAGTTTCTCTAAAACATTAAAGGAAGGATGACCCAAACGGCGATGCCACTGATGAAGGAGAGAAAGAGAGGAGCCAATAGTGCACTTGAGAGCTTGAGATGGGACGACAGGAGGAACGACATCCAGAAAGTACAGCCCACCTTGTGCTCTACCATTGCCAATCGTTTTCCCCGTAGCCAGGTCCTGAAAGACACAATGAGTAGGAAAAAATGTCACTGAGCAATTTAGAGAAGTAGTAAGACTACTAACAGAAAGCAGGTTAGTTGAAAAAGTAGGAACATGAAGCATAGAGGAAAGAGAAAGCAAAGATGAACAATGAACTGAACCTTTGCCAGAGACAGAGGATAAAGTGCCATCAGCCACTCGAACCTTGTCTCAGCCGGAACAAGGAGAATAAGAATAGAAAAGACTAGAGGCACCTGTCATGTGATCGGTGGCACCGGAATCAATAATCCAAGAAGGCGATGATAAGGTACTAAGAGCACTAGCAGGAATACCTGTGTTGGCAAAATTGGAAGAAGCAGAAGTAGAAGAAACTGTGGTAGAAGGAGAGTCAAGTCGAGCCATCAAACGTCTGAGAGTGTGTAACTCATCCTGGGAAAGAGTGCTGGGCTCAGAAGAAGGACTCACAGCAATCTTGGACACATGTGCTTGGGGTCGAGCTGTACTACCACGACCTCGACCCCGAGTAGGGCGACCATTCAGTTTCCAACAATGCTCTCGATCATGTCTGTCTTTCCCATAATAATCACACTTCAAGCGATCTCGATCAACCAGTGTACCCTGACTCCCAGACTAAACCGGACTAGCCGAGGAGCCCGAGGAGGAGGAGCAACAGCTAAAGCAGAACGATCCTGAATAGAGGAATGCACCATAGCACTACGGCGACTCTCCTCTTGCTGGACAAGGGCATAAGCCTCGCGTAGGGTGGGAAAACGTGAACGACCCAACACCTGGACGCGAATCTGATCATACTCCAAGTTCAAGCCAGCAAGGAAGTCATACACACGCTCTTTCTCAACAGTTTGCTGAAACAACGTGGCATCCCAAGAACAAACAGCCTGAAAGCCTTGGTAATAGTCTAGTTCTGCCACAAACTACTCAACTCAGCATAGTAGACTGCGAGTGATCTATCTTTCTGATCTAAGCTCCGAAGCTTCTTCCTCAACTCATACGCCTGTGCATCATTACCTTGTTGGGAGTACATTTGGGCTGCAGCTGTCCAAATCTTATGAGTAGTATCTAATAAAAGGAAACCGACTAATAGTGGGCTGCATAGAGTTGATGAGCCAAGTCATAACAAGAGCATTTTCAGAAATCCATTGAGTATGGAGTGAGGATCACCATCCGGTAGGGGAAGAGAACCAGTAATGTAGCCAGTCAAACGGCGAGCAGCAATAGCAAGACCACAGGAGCGGGACCAAATCAAATAGTTGGAACCATCCAATTAACGGGACTAATTTGAAGAGAGGGATTGTCGGTAAGAGTCACACGACGGAGGCACCCTCATCACTAATTGTATCCTTAGTCTCACCCTCAGCCATTGAAGATTAAATGCCCACAATAGGAAAAAAGCAAATACCAGCCGAAAACAGCAAAAACCAATGGAGGCAATCCACAAACTCAACTTAGGGACAAAAGTTACCTCTAGAGAGACAAAAAAGAGCCGAAACAGGGGCTGGAGAGGCCAAAACCAGTCAGAAACTGAGAGAAAACGTGCTGAAACTGAGGAAAATTGACAAAAATAGAGTGAAAGCTTGCCAAATCATCAAAACCAGTCCTCCCAACCTTAGATCAGTCCCAGTCGGCTCCCAAGGTAGAGGGAGGAAGGGAAAAAACAGCCAAAAACAAGCCCCAGCAGGGACTTCCAAAAAAATTAATCGGTTTTTCCAAAAATCAACAAAAATTGGAAAAACACTCAAAAACTCATCAAAAAATTAAAATAAAAATCTAGGGTGAAAACCCATCAAATTTCGACCATAAAGGAATTTTTTTTTTTTTTTTTTTTGGATTTTTTTTTTTTCCTGATTTTTTTCTGTGTACAAGGAAGAACAAAAGAAACAAGAAAAAGAAAAGAATCTTCAAGGAGGAAGATGAGGCTCTGATACTATGTTAGATTTGCATAAAAGAAAGAAAAGAAAGAGAAAAAGAAAAGAGAGAGCTGCAGCTGTATATTATTCACACTCCTAAACATATTAGGGTTACACATACTTATAATAAAAGACTAAAGGAACAAAAGACATAACTATCCTTATACAATAATACTTAACAAACAAGCTACCTTATGGGCCCATTATTGATTTATTTTGATAGACAAAATGCTTGTATGCTCCTCTCCAACCCTTCACCATTCATCTACTAATATTTTAAATTGAAAAAAAAATTTAATTTGATATAAACTATTCTAATTCTTTTATCAAATTTTTATCAAAATCTTTTTGAAAATTCACTTCTTATCCCAAATTTCTTTTTCCGTCAAATTAATTGGAGAGGGGGAACCATCTCTAATGTTTCATCTTTTTAATTATCATCAAATTCAAATTTGATGAATTCTCAATTTAATGAAAAAATGACTCTCTTGATTTGATGAATATTTGATGAAAATATTGACGTAACAAAATATCTAAAATTTTGTAATTGATATTACAAAATTTTATGATAAAATTACATATTTACGTGATAGAATGCATATAAATTATACACCCAAAAAGGAATACACACCATAGGATTTTCTTTTACAGAATCCTATATTCAACATAGTTGAAACAAACCGACATTAGGAAGAAGAAAAAAAAAGCCTGTAAACATCCTTTATCAGCGTTACAGGCTATATCAATATATAATCTTGAAGATTATCCTAGCCTATTTCTAATCATTAATTCCTTGAAGATTATCCTACCCTATTTCTAATCATTATTTCCATACATAATATTCATAAACTTATTTATTACACTATAAAAAAGTAACCAAATTTTAGAGAAATGTTTTTTTCCCCGAATTTGAGCCCCCCCGAATCCCCCGAATCAGATAGAAGAGAAGAGAGAAAGAGAAGAGAGGGGAAGAGATGGTAGCCCCTCCGCCCACTGTCGCCTCCGCCCAATCGTCGCCCCGCCGTCGCCTCGTCGCAGCTCGTCGCAGCCCCGCCGTCGCCTCCGCCTCTGTCTCGCAGCCCCCGCCTCTGCCTCCGCCCCCTGCCTCTGCCCTCTACCTCTGCCTCTGCCTCCGCCTCCGGCCCCATTTTGTTGGCCCCTCCAGTCCAGTTCTTCTTCTTCTTCCTCCTTCTTTCTCTTCTTCTGATTTTCTTCTTCTGAAAAAAAAAAAAAAATTCAAAAACGACGAAAACGACGTCATTTTTGAATTCGAGGGGGATTCGAGCTACCAATCACTTTTGCAAATTTTATTAGTTCACGAGATTGTACATTTTAATAAAAAAAAGTAGTTTCATAAACCAAAACTATTCACAAAATAAATAGAATGAAGTATTAGATGGGATAAGTGATTTGAATTTGTAAAGAATATGTAAGAGTATCCGCAATGGCAAATGCTATGCTATAATTTGGCAAATTATAGCAATGGTGCTCCAATGGTTACATGTTATTTTGACAAATCTCAATCAACTTTCCATCTAATTTTATAGGTGTGAGTTGGATATAAGTTTTTTAGTAATTTTTTTATTTTTTATTTTTTGTCTTTTGTGACATTTGTCAAACTTTTTCTAAAAAAAAACAAATATTTGCATTGTACTCGACTAGACAAATATAAAAAATTAAAAAAAATTGAAAATTTTGAATTTTTTTATATAATTCACCACACCAAAAAAACATACGACTACAAAATTTTTTTAAAAATTTATTAATTATATTAAAATTACATAAACCACTATATTACATTGCAAAATAAAAATTATATTTAAAAAGAAATAATAAAAATTACATTAACAAATAAATGACATTCCAGAATTAAAAAATACATTGCAAAATAAAGGGGTTTTTCCTATATTAAGTCTCTTTTGCATCTTATTTTCCAAATTAGGCCTAGTTTGGACGGATTTCCCAAATTAGGCTAAAGCGCTATTACAAATCGCGCTTTCACTGTTTGGAGCCCAAAATTTGATGAATAGTGAAAGCGCTATTGCAAAACGCGCTTTTAATTAAGAAATCGCTGTTTCAAATCGCGCTTTTAACATAAAAAATTTTTTCTGCAGAAAATGCTATTTGAAATCGCGCTTTTACTGTGGCATATAAATTTATTTTATTTTATTTTAGAAAACATTATTGCAAATAGCGTTTCTACCACAAACCAAAACCAACCCACACTCTGACACACACACACAACCACAACACTGAAGCATTGAAATAATATAATTTTTATATATAATAATAATTTATAATAATCAATTATATAATTTTTATAATTTTCGTAAATATAAATCATTTTTAGGTTATGGATGGTTTAATTTATAATACGTATGTAAGGGTAAAAATTTTTATAATAAAAAATAATTTATAAATTATCAAAAATAATATAATAGTATGTATTATAAATTTTTTTATAATAATTTATAATACGTATGTATTTACTTTAAATAAATTATATATAAACGTATGTATTATATATATAATTTTTATATATTTAATTTAAATAAATTATTTTTGATACGTATGTATTATATATATAATTTTTATATATTTATATATTTACTTTAAATAAATTATTAATAAATATAATAATTATTTATAAAATAAATTATTAATAAAAATTATTGATTGTAAAATAAATTGATTACTTTATAAAATAAATTGATTATAATTTTATTAATAATTATTTATTATATATTTTTAAATAATTTTTAAATAATTTATAAAGATTATAATCAATTTATAAATAATTTTGTAATTTTTATAATCAATTTTTACATACGTATGGCAATAATTTTTATAAATTATTTAAACCATACGTATGTAAGGGTAAAAAATTTTAGGTTATGGATGGTTTGATTTATCATTTATCAAAATTTTTACCCTTGAACCATACGTATGTAAATGTGAAGATGGGTTTACTGTAAATGTAAATGTGAAGATACTTATTAAATTATTTACATACGTATTAATTATAAATTTTTATAAATTATTTTTGAATAATACATACGTATTATAAAATGTGAAGATGGATTTACTGTAAAAAAATTTAAATCAAAAATGTAAAGATTTAAATAATACATATGTATTATAAATTATTATAAAAAATTTTATAATACATACGTATTATAAAATTTTATTAATAATTTATTTTATAAAATAATTATTATATATTTATTAATAATTTATTTAAAGTAAATATATATATATATATATATATATAATACATGCGTATCAAAAATAATTTATTTAAAGTAAATATATAAAAATTATATATATAATACATACGTATTATATATAATTATTTAAAGTAAATACATACGTATTATAAATTATTATAAAAAATTTTATAATACATACGTATTTTTTGATAATTTATAAATTATTTTTGATTATAAAAATTGCAAAAATATTTTTGATTATAAAAATTTTTACCCTTACATACGTATTATAAATCAAACCATTTATAACCTAAAAATGATTTATATTTACGAAAATTATAAAAATTATAGAATTGATTATTATAAATTATTATTATATATAAAAATTATATTATTTCAATGCTTCAGTGTTGTGGGTGTTAGAGTGTGGGTTGGTTTTGGTTTGTGATAGAAACGCTATTTGCAATAACGTTTTCTAAAAAAAAAAATAATTTATATGCACAGTGAAAGCGCGATTTCAAATAGCGTTTTCTTCGTAAAAAAATTTTATGTTAAAAGTGTGATTTGACATAGCGATTTCTTAATTAAAAGCGCGTTTTACAATAGCGCTTTCACTATTCATCAAATTTTGAGCTCCAAACAGTGAAAGCGCGATTTGTAATAACGCTTTATCCTAATGTGAAAAATCCGTCCAAACTAGACCTAATTTAAAAAATAAAATGCAAAAGAGACTTAAGCCAAGTTTGGGAAGACTAAATAAGTGTACTTTTTGACTTTTTATGAAATATGGGTTGGATTTGGTTGGGTTTGAAGTGATGTGTTAGAGAGGTGATGTAACTTAAATAAGATGGTGTGACTTAAATAAGATAGTGACTTTTTGACTTTTTAAATTTTTTGAGGATGCCAAACTTGACCTTAATGTCGGAAAAGCCTCCAAAATAAATGGCATTACCCAACGCTCTTTTTCATTTCCAAGACACCATCGCCACTGTTCACCTAACCACAATCCAACGGTTGAGATCAAGTATCTGGAAGCATCCCCTTTATGCTTTCCAAGACATCCCTTTTCTCTCTTGCATCCAAACCAGTGCTGTTGAGAGCTTCTTTCTAGGGGGGGGGGGGGGGGGGGGGGGGGGGGGGGGGGGGGGGGGTGGGGGTGTGTGTGTGTGTGTGGGCGGGCTCCATAGTAGAGGCTAAGATGGGATCGAATAGTAGCAAATCCAATGCTGCCGACTCATCATCATCGTCCTCATCAAACTCATTGTCCATTGTTCAGAGGAGTCGATCCAAAGGAGCCAGATTGTTCCAATCTTTATGTCTTGGTCCCTCTTCTGGATCTCTCGATAGTGACAATGATGATGAACAAGTCACTTTATATGTGCCTTCTCAATTCTCTATGATTATTTGGTATTTTGATCTGTTGTTACATTGTTAAGTAATTGTTCGTTTTTGGCTTATTTGTGATTGTCTAAGTGGGTTTGTTTGGAATTTTAAAAAATTTTGAGTTTTGATTGAAGAACAAATTAAAAATTATAAACAGTAATAACTTTTATATGAAAATAAACCTTCTCAAATTATAAATGGTGAACATTTTGTTATAAAAAATGGTGAATTTTGCAAGAAAAAAAAAATCAAAGATTTTGGGAGGTTTTCCTGGTGAATGCATTCTGTTTTTTCAACTAATTTGGAGAAAAAATGTGTTGATCTTTAATGATGTGGCATGTTTGGCACTGCTATTCTTCTTGTCAAATTTGACAACAAAAATGGCATCTGCTATATTTGGCAAGAAAAATAGCAAGCCATTGGAGACTCCTTCTTTGTCACTCTTGCCAAATTATAGCTTTGGCAGTTTCATTGGAGATGCGCTAACTGAAATTTGCTTTTCATATCCCTTTTAATTATAAGGATAAATTAAATCAGTAGTCCTTATAATTTAAGTAAATTGTCACTTTAATTTAAAAAATAATTTGGTTCCTATATTTTCAATTTTGTTATAATGTGGTATCTCTATAATGTGGTATCTCGATCCAAAGGAGCCAGATTGTTCCAATCTTTATGTCTTGGTCCCTCTTCTGGATCTCTCGATAGTGACAATGATGATGAACAAGTCACTTTATATGTGCCTTCTCAATTCTCTATGATTATTTGGTATTTTTATTTGTGATTGTCTAAGTGGGTTTGTTTGGAATTTTAAAAAATTTTGAGTTTTGATTGAAGAACAAATTAAAATTATAAACAGTAATAACTTTTATATGAAAATAAACCTTCTCAAATTATAAATGGTGAACATTTTGTGATAAAAAATGGTGAATTTTGCAAGAAAAAAAAAATCAAAGATTTTGGGAGGTTTTCCTGGTGAATGCATTCTATTTTTTCAACTAATTTGGAGCAAAAAATCTGTTGATCTTTAATGATGTGGCATGTTTGGCACCTGCTATTCTTCTTGTCAAATTTGACAACAAAAATGGCATCTGCCATATTTGGCAAGAAAAATAGCAAGCCATTGGAGACTCCTTCTTTGTCACTCTTGCCAAATTATAGCTTTGGCAGTTTCATTGGAGATGTTCTAACTGAAATTTGCTTTTCATATCCCTTTTAATTATAAGGATAAATTACATCATTAGTCCTTGTAATTTAAGTAAATTGTCACTTTAGTTTAAAAAATAATTTGGTTCCTATATTTTTAATTTTGTTATAATGTGGTATCTCTATCATTTATTGTTAAAATTTGAAACAGAAAAAAACTATGTATAAAATTAGAGTACTTAAGTAAAATTCAAAATAAATTACAGGGAGCACCGAAGTAATATATTCATTACACTAGTAATCCTTGTCATTTGCTTTGAATTCCACTTTGGTTCTTTTAGTTTTGCATGTGATTTTTAGAATTATGCAAAATGCTAACAACACAAGACGATACCACATTACAACAAAATTGAAATTGCATGAATTAAATTATTCAAATTAAAATTATAAGAACAAAGTAAAATTTGCTCAAACTAGAAGGATGAGTGGTACAATTTACCTAATTATAATCTCACACAAACTAATTTGGTGGTGAATTTTGAATGCAGCTTGTGGGGCAAGTGGAGCTCTGTATGCAGTAATAGCAATAGTGACAGGTTGTCCATTTTTCTACTCATGCTTGTATAGATCAAAGATGAGGCAGCAATACTTGTTGCATGAAAGCCCTTGTTGTTGTCGCGATTGCTTGGTTCATTGTTGCTGCGAGCCTTGCGCCTTGTGCCAGGAGTACCATGAGCTCAAAAACCGCGGATTCGACTTGTCCCTCGGTAATTTTCTCCCTATATATATATACTAGTTGTGTTTGGCAACTTGATGAGTGTGTTGTTAAATTTTAAAATTATAAATTATAATTTTGATTTAAAAGCATACATGTGTACTACTCAAGTGGTAAGAGTATTATATATCAGACTAAAGGTCTTGATTTTGAGTTCTAACATTCTCATTATATAATTGGAAAATGAGTGGGAGCATTAATTAGTGCTATCACTAATGATGTGGCAGTGGGTGGGACCCACTGCCACAATTTTTGTGCCTTTTTTTTTTTTTTTTTTTTTTTTAAGTGGTGCCAACTCATTAGTGGTCCTTTAGAGCACCACTTTAGTGGGATGTAGCATTGCTGTATATAATTTTGTATTTTAAAAAATTAAAAAAGAGTATTTTCGAAAATTAAAATATCACACTATATCAACACCATCTCAAGTCTTTCCTTTATAATAGTGTAGATAAACAGATATATCTGTTTTTCTTTTTTTGAATTATTTGTTTGTTGGGTTTTATTTTTTATTTTTAGGATGGCATGGAAATTTGGAGATAGCACCAGTGTTTGAAGGAGGGATGAGCAGATAGAGGGCGGGGTATATTTACTTGTCTTGTTGAACTTTTTTTTTTGGATAATTGTTCTCTAGTATTTTTTTTATTTTATTTTAAAAATTGCGTCAAAATATTTGTTGTAGCTTCTTATTATTTTATTTTTTTTTGGTTTTTTTTAAGACATAATCTTTTAGAAAATTAGATTTGTTTAACTATAAAACGAAACAACTGTAAATTTACAAATTTTGACATTTTTACTTAACTTTCCATTTTTTGGGCGGAATACATTTTTGAGAAAAAAACTTTTACCTTTTTTTATTTTTATTTTTATTTTTATGTTTGGTATAACGGAAAATAAATTTATTTAGGTAAAAATTATTTTTCACTTTTAAAAGGTGAAAAACGTTTTTTCAAACTATAATCTTATTAATGTCTTCATATTTGGGGATATTACGTATTTGTATAGTGTCAGAAAAATAATTACAAATCAGTAAAAAAAATTATCCACATTAATAATTAAAATTACAAAATTTTAAATGATTCTGTAATTATTGTTTTTGATATCATTCTAGATTGTAAATTTCCGACCATATTTCCATTGCCACCTGCCACTATCAATTCCACCACTGCCATGGTCATAGCTATCATTACTACCATCACCCCCATTGCCCCACTGCCACAACCACCGTTCCCAGCACCATTACACCACCTCTACTTCCACCTCCACCTCCACCTCCACCTCTACTTCCATCTTTGCCTTGCTGCCAATATTAATCTCAATAATGCAAACTAAACATAAGGAAATGAGAAACATTTTCTAAAAAAAAAATTCTGTAAAAAATATTTCCCATTTGAAAATGTCATCAAAATAAATGAAGCGTAAGTTTCCAATTAACTTGCTCTAAGATTCAAGTTATAAGACTTGTTTTTGAACGGCTATTCAACTTATAAATTAAAGAAAATATTAAATAGAATTTTATTCTTTTATCTCTTTTTCTTACTTCTGCGTCCAAAGCTTGGAAACAAACACAAAACAAGCAACCAAACAATAGACACATAAGTTTTACGTGGTTCGGTTATGCGCCTACATCCACGGGAGTGAATTTTCACTAAATTTCAAGAGAATTAACAAATACAACAATAAAGGAGGAGGAGACTTGTCATGACCCAACCCGCTCCTATAGATTTAGTGTCGTAATCGGTCAGTAATCTGCGATTACCAATTGATCACCCAACCTAAGCCAATTAATCCTAGCCTTCTGTTTTTTAGCAGATACTTGTGCTAGAGTGAATTCTGCATCAAGGAATTAGCATCTAAGCTCTTTATCTGAAAATGTAGCTTGAAATTGCTCCAAACTTTGCCTTGCCTCCACCACTCTAGTTGAGATGTTGGAACAATGATCTTTGTTGAGCTGCCTAAGAATAAGCTTAAGCCTTTTGAGCTTGGCTTGGAACTTCACCATAGGTGATCCCTGCTGTGGCTACATCCATGAATCCTCCAAAAGCTTAAAGAACTTTCCATTTTTCAACCAATAGATCTTTAGTCTCAAATAGTTCTCATCTTTCACTGTTCGTCCATGTTGATTCCATCACCAGTGCAAACTTCACCCAGATCATTCACAAAATAAAAGTGAAATTGTGGTGGCCTGTTACCCTTCATGGTGGACGCATTGAATTTGGGGGATTGGAGAAAGTGCAAAGTTTTTTGAGTAATGCTACGTATCATGAAAAAAATACCATGAAAATAATCATAAAAGATTCTTCACCGTTAGATTACACATACAAAAAAACACCACACAATAATCAAAGGAAGAGAAATCTTCATGAA
Organism: Camellia japonica; assembly: GCA_030407325.1. Taxonomy (NCBI): domain Eukaryota; kingdom Viridiplantae; phylum Streptophyta; class Magnoliopsida; order Ericales; family Theaceae; genus Camellia; species Camellia japonica. Next base: position 7,495 of record JAPPVO010001422.1, on the reverse strand, counting down.
AGATTTCATGATATTTTTTTCATGATTCCTAACATTACTCAAGTTTTTTTTTTATTTATCATGGGCATACTTTGAGTTTGTTCTTAAAATTCTATTGATAATGGCGGTGGTTGATTTGAGGTCTTGAAGGGTTGGAGAAGATGGAAGGATAAGTGACTTCCTTGTCCATGGTGTGAAAAGCAACAGACCAGAGAGAGAGAAGATGTGGGGCTTGGTCCTCGCCTCCTTGGAAGTCACTTTGTAGGACATTTTGTCCATTTATATTTATTTTCCCTGACAACAACTGTTGGAATGTGTTCCACATCGCCTAGAATTGCCCTGTCTATACTGGTTATAAAGCTCTAGTTTCCTTCTCCTTAATACCTAGATTTTAAGGAGAAATGTGGTCTGGGCTTTTCAATTTGGTATCAGAGCTTAGTTGGGCTGTAATTGGTGCTTGTGATTGGTGTGTCGTTTGTCCAGATACTGTGGGTATGTTTGGTTTGAGTTTGGGAGATGAGTTTTAGAGATAAAAAGTACGAAAAGTCGTTTGTCCAGATACTGTGGGTATGTTTGGTTTGAGTTTGGGAGATGAGTTTTAGAGATAAAAAGTACGAAAAGTTGTTTGGTTTGGTTTTTTTCAAAAGATGTTTTGGAAAATTATTTTGAGAGAGAGTTTTGGAAAAAGTGATTGATTTGATGTGTATGAGAGAGAGATTTGTTTGAAAAACTTGTAAACCAAACAAGTTTTGGGAAATTTTTTTGAGAAAATTTGTTTGGTTTGATTACTTTTGAAAACTTATTTGTAGAGAATTTTTCCCAAAAATTTTTGGGAAACACAAACCAAACGAGCCCTGTATGTTGTGGTCCAGGAGGGTGCATTGGAATGTGTCTCACATCGCATGGAAGTGTGGGTTGGGCTTTTCAATCCAGGTGATGTGGGACACATTCCAATACATCCTCCTAGACCACAACATATAGTAGCCAGACAAAGCTCTAATACCAAATTGAAAAGCTCAACCCACACTTCTCCACATCCTCATGGACCACAACATATAGTAGTCAGACAAAGCTCTAATACCAAATTGAAAAGCCCAACCCACACTTCTCCAAGTAAGGAGAGCGAAGCTGAAGTCTTATAAGCAGCAAAGATGTGGCAATTCCAAGTAATGTGGGACACTGGTTCCCTGGCAATGGGCCACCCTTAAAATTATTGAAAAGGAGAAAAATTAAATTATTACACTAATGCCATATGATGACCTTAATTGGAGAACGAAGAAAAATAAAATACTGAAAATATTGTACACTACAGTGCTGGTTCATCTAATTTCCCCATTGAATCATTGTTCTCCTGTTTTCGATCCATACTCCCTCCAACCAAAATGAATTTTGCACAAGAAACTTTAGCGCTAATGCAACACATAAGAAATAAGGGACATGAAGAAATCATCGCAACATCATTAATGAGACACAAAATCTGTATCAAACTTATCCAACATACAAGTGAATCAACATACTGCAATCATTTGATAGAGATACTAATACATACATAAAAGACAACTCACTTCTGAAGACATAATAAGTAATGCTAAATAAACGTACCACAATACGCAAAGCATGGGAATCATCATCACGGTCAATAAGTGCTAAAAGCAAAATATCCAAGGGAAGCAGCTCATTGGTCCAAACAAAATATGCAAGGTTTGTGGAAGCTTTTAATATAAGCTCTTGAAAAATACAACACCGATGATTATTTTGAGAGCGAGGAAGGGGAAGAAAAATAAAAAGGAGGGTACAATGCCAAACCTGCAAGGAATGTCCATGTTGTAGCTCCAAATGAATGTGATGAAGAAGGACATCCACCATTTTATATATATTCGCTGTCACTTCTTCAGGAGAAATTTCTCTTAAGACACATCCCTGAATTTCATCACCCACACAGAAAAAGATTAAATAGTAAAGTTTTTGCAAGAGAAATATCAAAAACTAAAATGATGGCAAGGAAGGAAAATATTTTCTGGTGAATTGGGGGAAAAAAAGGCAGCGTGAATTTACCAGGTTTGCACTGTTAATGTTCTCAGGATGGCCATGCATCAGTACCCATGCACCAGCACAAAGATAATCTCGGTGCATTGGAAAACTGTGATTGATGTAAGTCATGGCATAAGTAGGATCAGCTGACGGTGAAAGAAGCTGAGTGCACTGCTTAATCACAGTAGTTTCTGACTGCCAAAATGAAATGACAGTATGTGAATAAGTGAAGTTTTTTTTTTTTATAATTTAAAAACTTGCGGCGAATTCAAACTAACAAACATTATGATGTAGGACAGCACTGGATTTTGAATAGGTTATTTGATGGCCTAAACAGTGAGTAATTTAGGGTTTTAATAAGTAAATTGAAAGCTAATAGGCAAGGGAAGAGATTAGGGTTGGTTCTGTAAGTTTTTGAAGAATATTGTATGTTGAATGTAAAAATAAAAACTCCACACCTACTCTACCTTAGTGTGGTAGGTGAGTGAGTTAGTATATTATGTGAGTGTGTTAGGTTAGTATTAGTGTGGTAGGTGAGTGTTAGTGTGGTAGGTGAGTGTATAGTGTGGTAGGTGTGTGTGTTAGTCTATTTGTCTTCCTCTCCTATATATAAGAGAGTCATTGTATACATTCTATATCAATCATAAATCAATAATACATTAAATTTTCTACATGGTATCAGAGCTATAGGTTAAGCTCTTGGTGTTCTTCGCCTTCCGGCGGGCGGCAACTTTGCCTTGACCGCCCGCCGGACCTCTACACATACCTTCACTCCGCTGCCACAAATTCCATAACTGAACTGCACTCGTCTCTCTGAGGGAATAATCAACACCTTCACACCTCCTGTGGTGTCCGCTCCGCCGGTTTCAGCTCCACCGCCAGCTACTCCACATGTGTTCTATTATCTACTCCCTCTGGTACTCCTGAACCTTCACTACTCTCGTCATGCATGTCGGCGCTCTCGTTTTTAGTTGTCATTTTGTTTGCAGCTTCTTCATTAGCTTCCACATTCAACCCCACCTGTGTTTTATCTTCTGTTACCATGGGGTGTTTGAAAAAAAAAAAAAAAAAAAAAAACCTTTAGGATGCAAAGGATCTGAGCTTCCTGGAAGATCATTTACTTCACCTGGACTCCTCTTGCTTTGCTCATCATCACTTGCTATATTGAGTTGGACTGATCTTCTTGCATCTTCTATTGATTGAAGATCATACAAGGCTAGATCACTATCATAATCAAAGGCAACTGTTTCATCTCCATCCTGATGGTGATCATCACATGGCTCAGTGAATCCTTCTGCAACTTCAACAGATTGAAGATCAGACAATGATTGATCATCAGGGCTTGGCACTGGTCCATCCTTTTCCTGATGATGGTGACCATCACGTTGCTTAGTATCATGGCTACTATCGTAGGAACCATGGGATTCTTTTATTTGATTTTTGCCACCACCTGCATCAGATATCATTTCCCCTTCAATAAACTTTTGATCTGCATCAGTGACTTCTTTTACATTGTCTGGAGGCACAGAATCAGAGTGGTCTTGGAAGTCACTGCTTCCAGCATTAAAATCTGAAATTGAAGGGTTTTCAACCAAGGCAGGTTCTTCTATGGAACTTTCAACTTTTGAACTTGACACAACTTCATTTGTAGAGGCAGGGAGCAAGAGAAATCTTCATCATCATCATCATGATCATGGCATTCGTACATCTCGGCGGATTCCCCACTGGACATTCGCTCCGCCAGTTCTCTGGCCTCTCTCTCTCTCTACTCAAGGACACCTACTATGTCCACTTTCTAACCCATACCCAGTCAACTTTTGCACAAATCCATTATTATGCTTCCCACTCTCCCAAACTTTCTTTATTTTATATATATATCTCTTTCTTATATTACCAAACCACTCTCTCTCCACTTTCACACCACACCGTCTGATCCCACTATCCCCTTTATTTATTCCTTTTATTTATTTATTTATTTATTCTTAAAAAAAAAAAAAAAAAACTTCCATTCATTCCAATTGATTTTTCTGCTTAGTCTTGTGCCTTCATGCCATCCGAATTTGCACAACAAAACTCATTTTATTCATCTTGGGGATCAACCCCGATCACAATTTTACACCAAAAAAAAAAAAAAAAAAAAAAAAAAACAAACAAACAAATCACCCCAACCCATAACCACCACAAAAACCGGCCTTACTTTTTCGCCTCTTCTGTCGATCTCTTCCTCTTGCCTTTGTCTTGGGCGTCCCTTGCCGGTGCTGCCTCCGTGTTTCCCACGCCGCCGAGCACGTTCGAAGGCCCGTCTCCAGTACTCCCTCCAAGAACGACCACAGTATTTCCGCCACCAGAGTCTGCTCCCCGCCGGCCATCAAAGGTGAGGTACGTCGGTGCCCCAAATCTCGCCATGGAGGTGGTTTGCCTTTTCAGCTCCTTGTTTTCAGCCTTCAAGGCACAAATCTCTGCCCGTGCATCTCTGTACATGCACTAGAGTAGGGAGAGTTGGGCGTTGACCTGGTATACCTCACAAGCCTTGTTTTGCAGACGGTGAGACAGGTTCGTGACCGCTGCCACTGTCTCCATGCAGGCCTCAACGTGTAGTGGTTGGCCTCGATATCATTTTGGGTAGCCATCACTTGCTCAACTGATAGTGTGGGCAGACTAGGTTGAGTCAGAGCAGGAGTACTTGGCCCAGAGACGCTCGATGGACCATTAAGATCCGGAAACAGAGAGAGAGGGCGGGAAGAAGAGGCCATTTTCTGGGCAACAGAGTGTTTCAGCAATGCAACTCTCAGAAAACGAAGAGTTTTTCAGAAGTGTTACAGAGTATCTCTCTCAGAAGTGTTACAGAGAGAACGAAGAGTTTTTTTCAGCTGGTTTGTTCAGCCTCAGCGGCAGCCTCGCCTTGGTTTAAATAGGCAAGGCAGACACGTGCCTTACGCGCCTCTCAATGCCAGACGACAAATCGGCGTGCCTTTTGATGGCTCGCCTTTTAATGGCTGTCGGGCACACCTTTTGATGGCACGCCTTTTGATGACACATCTTTTGATGGCACGCCTTTTGATAAGATTGGGCACGCCTTTTGACGGTTAGCGCTTATATGGGTCCGACAAGACTCTGTAAACTGTCCCGACTTTGATTCCGGTTAGCTTCTATATGGGTCCGACAAGACTCTGTAAACTGTCCCGACATTGATTCCGGTTAGCTTCTATATGGGTCCGACAAGACTCTGTAAACTGTCCCGACATTGATTCCGGTTAGCTCCTATATGGGTCCGACAAGACTCGGTAAACTGTTCCGACATTGATTTCGGTTATCAGCTACAACGGTTCGACACAGCCATATAGTGTCTTCTACAACGGTCCGACATGACCCCGTAAACTGTTTTCTACAACGGTTCGACATGACCCCGTAAACTGTTTTCTACAACGGTCCGACATGATCCCGTAAACTGTTTTCTACATCGGTCCGACTAGATAACTTGATGTGACATAGTCATGTTCTAGTAAATCGGTGCTGTATGTGTTTCAAGATGTAGAGTCTGTGATCATTTGTTGTTGCACTGTCCTGTGACTTTCTGTTTGTGGGATTTGTTTGTTCCCTTTTTTGGGATTTTTGGCTCAGCCACGAAGGGTGGTGGTGGACATGTTATGGAGTTGGAGTGGGCTCGGGTGGGCTGTCGAACACGGTGCGTGTGGTCTTTGGTTCCATTCTATTTGATGTGGCTAGTGTAGTTGGAGCGTAATAGGCGTACGTTTGAAGAGACTTATCATACTGGTAGTTGGCTTGAGAGTCGTTTACTTGTAGTTTTGTATAGTTGGTTAGAGAGGAAAATTGATCCAGACACATTTGGTTTTTTAGATTTTTTTGTTGAGGTCATTGGTTAGAGGGTATTCTTGCCCCTTTGGGTTTTTTGTATTTATTGCATCATCTTGATGCTTCTTTAATAAAGTTTTTTACTACTTATTAAAAAATAAAAAAATAAAAAAAAAAATTCTGCTGAAGTCATCTGCAGAATGTGGATGGGGAATTCAAGGATGAAACTAACACTTCATAGGGATGAGAGAAGGTGAAGATGCTAAGGAAGAATTTGGTATTTCCCTCTCTTCTGCTGGATGATGAACTAGCCTCCTTGTCTTGTTCATTGCCTGAAGAAGAGATTATTAATTTTGAAGTAAATAAAGCTCTGAATCCTGATAGGTTTAAATTATAAAAGATGATAAACCCTATTCTGAAGGGGATAGAGATGAGGTGTGGAGAAAAGATCACACTTGTTTGTAAAGGCACCATGACTTCATAACATCATCTTCTAGCCTTTACGAGTCTTCAAAAATCTTTACCAATTTTTTCTTTCTTACAGGGATGTCAAATTTCTGAAATGTTTTCTTAAAATCTAGAAAATTTCTTGCCCCACACAGAATACCCTGATGGCTTAGGCTGTCTTCTCCTAATAAAGAGACTGAAGTTTGAGTCTTCTTAACTTACCTATAAATAAAAATAAAAAAAATGATGTGCTCATTGTAGGCGAATGCTTGTATTCCAGAGTCAAAAAAGAAATCTTCTATATCTCGTGCAATTTAATTTGAAGAAGGCTGTTGATCGTGTTCTTGAAGCTTGTAGAATTTTATGCTTTCGATGATGGGAGGATTGATGTGTTGAAGGTTATGAATTTAGGTATTCCCTATGTTTGACTACTCTTGGATGGATTTTCATGCTGCAGAAAAAATAGAATCAAGGAGTTCTTTACACTTCCTCTTATTATTGTGAATTGTGATAAACGTGCTTTCTTCATCTTCATTTTCTTCAATTTTTGGATGCTACTTTCTTGCATGACTAATTTTGTAGTGAATTTTATGATCACACCTATTCAAAACCTTATCCAATCTCCCCAGAACATGTGAGAATATAATTGTATATATTAGGCAAGTTTGTGTATATATTAGGCATGGTTTTGTATTCCTTTTGGTTTAGGTGTTAGGTTTATATAAACTAAGGTCTTGATGTAATTGAGATACAAGTTGAATATACAATGTAGAAAATTTAATGTATATTGATTTATGATTGATATAGAATGTATACAATGACTCTCCTATATATAGGAGAGGAAGACAAATAGACTAACACACACCTACACACTATACACTCACCTACCACACTAACACTCACCTACCACACTAATACTAACCTAACACACTCACATAATATACTAACTCACTCACTACCACACTAAGGTAGAGTAGGTGTGGAGTTTTATTTTTACATTCAACAGCCCCCTCAAACTCAAGGGGGTTAGAAACTAACCAACTTGAGTTTGGAGAGAGTAACAAAACAAGAAAAAATAATCGGACAAATAAAATAAAAGTGGATAGGAGACACTGTATGGTCGTGTCAGACCGTTGTAGAAGACCGTATGGTTATGGCAGACCAAGGTAGAAGACAGTTTATGGGGTCATTCGGACCGTTGTAGAAGATAGTTTATGGGGTCATA